>BRZM01000022.1:4966292-5209865 GCA_033238685.1 Lates japonicus | reverse complement strand
GAGGTAGTAGTCTGAGGGGCCACATCAGGTGAACAGGATGGGTGTTGGGCGAGTTCAGATCCATGTTCAGCCCATGAGCACCATTTTCTCAGACAGAACTGACTTTCAGTTTTTAATGACGTGGCACAGAAAAAACACAAAAGTTATTAACTTCAAACTTTCTGCAGAATCACTCAGAGAGTTAAACTGTATGTGCAGGTAACAAGAGCTGTTTAACTCATCTCCCTCTACCTCAGGACACCACCTTATCAATCAGCCCTCAGAATAATGTTTTTTCCCCTCACGGTTTATTGTAACACTGATAAATGTTGCTCCTCTGTGTATTTGTAAAGTTTGTGAACAGAGATGGTTAGACTATTAGCACCCTACAGTGTCCACTATCAGTGCACTCCTCTTGTTTCCAGTAGGTGGCAGTTTCCTTTCTCAGTGATACTGGTGGAAGTTTTAAGAATGAAAAAAAAAAAAAAATCCACACTTTTTCAAACTTGCTGTCTTGTGTCCCATTTTATTTTTTATTATTTCCTCTAAATCCTGCGACTCCTTTCTAATCCTGTTATTACTTTCCATGTTGATATGACTGTACCTGTTCAAGTCCAAACAGAACAGGTGAGGCCTTTACTAAAACCTGTTAAACTGTATCAGACACTGCTGTCCAGATCTCAGTCTGAAGACTGTTGTCAATGCAGTTCACACCACATTGTTAATAACCAGCATTTTACACCATCGTGTGATCTTTGGGAGTCTGGCTGTCATCTGAGATTTACCTTCTCCTCCAGTGTTTGCAGTGAAGGCTCTGTCTGTGTTAACCTGTCTGGGTCAGAGGAAGGTGGATGGTAAACTCACTCTGCTGTTTAATTTAGTGGAAGTAGCCTCGGTTTCTTTATATTCTGTGGAGGTTTGGATGTAATGGAAACCCCACCTGTCTTGCAGATACAGAAAGTGACACATCTGTTTTAACAACAACTGTTCTCAGATCTGTGGCTCCTCTAACCCCCTCAGCTGTTGTTGTTCCTCAGAGTTGATCCTCTGAATCATGGCCTTGCCCTCAGTCAGTCCTGAGCCTCAGTGAAAGCACATACCAGTACCTCAGCAGTCGGGGGTGGGGGTGGGGGTGGGGGGCTGGGGCTGGGGCTGGTTTCTGCTCTGTCAGACACTGAAGTATGGACCTCCCTCCATCAGGACTTTGGTCATTTTTCCAAACTTTTAAAAAGCGACCAACCTGTGTTCCTCTCCCCTGCAGGACTGGAGCTGCAGGTCTGGACTTGACTCGGCGTCTCAGACCAGAGGAACAAAGACTCTCCCCTCGGTGAGGATGGCAAGAGATTGATGTTTAAGTGCTGCAGGTCAGCCGGGTCACTCTGAGCTGCCTCTCTTTGTTTCTACTCAGCACCTAAATGGATGTAATAGTTTGTGTAGCCGGCAGCTTCACCTGGTCCTGTGGGTATAAATCAGAGGTTAATGGTTGGTTGTGTCAGACAGGAGGCCGACTGTAAACAGCACACTGAGGAAACATAATGAGGAGGACACACCCTCTGATTCAGCTTCTCTTCTTTCTTTCAAAACTCTCACTCTGTCCTCCTTCACCTCCTGCTCCCTCTTCCTCCTCCTGGTCACTTGTTGATGCACTGTGAAGACTGTTGAAGTTATATAAGCTCAGACATAAAGCTCCACTCTGACTGTGTGACACCATCACATCCTCTCAGCTCAGTGCTGAGGTTTTCACTGAACTTCCCAAGTGATAAAATCACAGAGTTCACCTGTAGCTGAGTAAAAGACATAAACACTGACGGTGATGGAAACATTCTTCATGAGGATTGAAGTCTATTTCTGTCCAGTCACATGACCGTCCCCCAGGAACAAACAGTCCAATTGTGGAAACACTTTTAACAAGTGGAAATCCTCTGGAATCTCAAGATTCGATTCATATTCTTGATGTCGTGACTCGATTCAAAATGGATTCTTTACTCCACTGAATTCAACATGGAACATAACTGGTAGCTGAACTAACTGGTCCTGATTAAACTCAGTCTGACAGGGAGAAAACAGCAGAGAGCAGCTTTTCTGCATTTATTCTTTAAGCATGTTACAGTCTTCTGCCTGTTTGAGAATTATGACATGAAAGCATAATTTACTGTAATTACACTTAATTTGAAAGAGCAGAAGTTGGTTTGTCTACTCTGGAGTAAAAGTAAAACAGTTGTGCTGTTACTAACATTGTGTCTGCAGTGGTGGAGAACAGAGTTAGAACAAGTGAAACTCATTGTTAATCTAAAATGAAATGAAACAGACAGTGGGGTTATTTTGTTCCCACGACCAGAGTTGGTTGGAGTTTAGTAAAGTGCTGCAGTTGTTGTTAGTCTGTGAGTGACGGCTCATCTGCAAAGCTAATAATTAAGTTATTAAATCTAAAATGTGTCTGAACCTTGAGATGAACTTCAGGATAAGTCTGGTGTGCACTGTGATCCTATGGTTGAGCTCCACATTTTCATTCTGTCAATGGTACAACGTACTAAAATCAGTTTATTTTGGAATCTGAAGATATGAGATTCAGCATTGCTCTGTGGTCAAACAGGACAAGGCCATTTTAAGCACAGAGCTTCTTTTCTTATTCTTAGTAAGGGATGAACCGGAGTCAACGTGGATTTGACTCAAGGGATTGATGAAGATCTGACTTTTTTTTGTGCACCCTGAAAGACAGGTACACAGAGAGAGATGGTAAAGAGAAATGACTGATAAAAGTTTTATGATCTCTGGCCGCCCATCAGGATTTGTCCCGGTAGAGTTAATATCAGTAGTTAATAAAAATCTAACTTTCTCTCTCTCCCTCTCCTCTCAGTCAGCTGTCACCACTGTCTCCATTTCCTGTAACTGTTGTTTCAGATTAAAAGTCCTCTGCAGAATTCTGTAATTGCAACTTCATGACATTGCAGTGGTGGCAATTATTCTCCAGCAGCAGGCTGGACATTAAGTTGCCGTCTTGGTCATATCTTATGCTGTGCTCCATTTACATCAGAGGTCAGAACTGGGAGTGACGTCACCTCGGAGTTGACCATGCCACAGTTGAGAAGTCGGAAAAACATGGATGCTCACAGGAAAGCCTTCATAGTTGCTAAGTTATTAAATCCTACTGCACCGCAAAGTGTCTCTCCTGTTGGGCTGCTGACAGCATTGTCACAGTTAGTTTTGTGTTTCAGTCATTTTAAGACTCAGTTGTAAAGTTTACAGCCTGACACACTGTCGCTCCTGAATTGTCGACTTTTAGAGAGCAGCCCTGGTGATGGTTTTGTGTGATGGTCTTCCATGTCTGAACAGCAGGAACAGCCATCAAGTCAAACTCAGTTACTTTAATATAAGAATATATCTGTAATTAATATTGTCACAGAACACTGACATGCACGCATGCGTCTAAAGAGGCTGTGAGAGTA
Organism: Lates japonicus; assembly: GCA_033238685.1. Lineage (NCBI taxonomy): Eukaryota > Metazoa > Chordata > Actinopteri > Centropomidae > Lates > Lates japonicus. The sequence goes on along the minus strand of BRZM01000022.1, from coordinate 5,206,440 downwards.
GCTATTTATTTCTTTTAACTTGATTTCTGTTACAAAAATCCCTGTGAGGTGTGTTAAAGTTTTATGGTGTTGATGGATTGTACGAAACATAATCCACTGTAATCACACCAGTTTTTTTATAGTCATCTATCAATAATCAGCCACAGGGGAATGTGTCTGCCCAGTTGGGAGGTCCTTGTCTTTCTTTGGCCCTCGGACCAGCCGGCCAAGAATGAAGCTATTCTATGAGGGCTTAGCTCCAGGCCCGGCCCTCCTCCTCATTGGCTGAATGTAAATTGTTCTCCGAGGTGGAAAACCTGCTCACATTCTTCTCTGATGAGCTGTGCTGTCGCTGGGAGAGCTCTGCCTGTCAGTCTGAGCCCAGAGCAGTAATTTTCGGTCAGAGCAGAGAGAAGTGGTGTTTTATAGATGTGTTGTCATCCTGTCGATGCCTCAGCACCCCCCCCCCCCCCCCCCCCAGCTCACACAGCACCAGTAATTACACAGAACAAGACACAAACTGGCCCACCAAGGCTGGCTGAGCTGGATAATCACCACCCTCCACTCAGCCAGTGAGAGGCTGAGGATCACTGCATGTGACTGCACGTTGGACGTCCAGAAGATTTCACATACTGTGTTTGTTCACACGTATAAAATACAGTGAGATTACATAAGAGGACATGAGAGAGAAGCACTGCTTTCACCTCCACGTTGTGTAACACTCCTGCTAATTTCAGACTGATTCTTATTCACAGTTCATTTCCTGGAAGCAAGATATTAATACATTAATTAAACCAACAGAGCTGCTTTCACTCAGTGTTTATAGGACCTGAATAAAATGTGATTCATTGATTGTGTTTGGGAGCTGGATGGATATGGTGATATGGTTTAGATGAGTTAATGCTGGACAAGGACAAGGATCCAGTGATGTTAGCTGAACAAGTTAGCTGTGTTGCTTTGTGGTACCAACAAACAAATGATGATCAGTTTTGAGGGACGAGCTCCTCACCTGCTCCACAGATTTTGATTTTTGTTTTGTCCATCTGGTCTCTGTTTTTACTATTCTACTCTGAACTGCTGCTGCAGCGGTGGTGACTGTTAGTTTAGGAAGCACTTGATTTGATATGCAGTGGAGTTTTCTACGAGCGGAGCATTTTAAAAATCAGTGTCAGACAATCATATTTACTGAATTGCAGGAAGCCAAAACCGTGATTGTGATTAATATTCGATTGTGCAGCCCTACGGTGGGCAAGACAGCTGAAGTCAAGTCAAATTTTATTAAACCACAAGGGGAAATTTGGTTGCAGTCAGGTGTTAGAAACACATTCATTCCATCATAAATACAACATAAAAGACAATAGACGGTCAGAACACAGGGACAACAACACAGTGCAATACACTGCAAGATCACTACATGTGAAGAAAAAGAATCCAAGTTACGGAGTGTGAAAAAAAAAAACTGCTTCGCACCATCATCTGTGCAAATTCAACCTCTTGATTGCAGTGCAAACAAAAGAGTCTGAGTCTTTTAGTCCTGTGAGTCTGAACTCTGTATCCTCCTCTGCAGGAGGTGGTCAGTACTGTCCAGTATGGTGTGGGCCTTCCTTATGACCTGTTGATCGAAAAGATCAAGAAACTGAACTTGATTTACCCTGATAACTTTATTGGCCTGTTCTTATTGGTTGGATTCAGGTTCTCAAACCACGCCACAAAAGGACAGACCAGATTCAAAAAAAGGCTCAAAGCAGTAAATTGGTGAAGATGATAGTTACCATTTAATTTTAAGTCGTGAACTGACCAAACATTTCTGCTGTAGCTGCAAAGGAATTTTAAAAAGCGAGTTAAAGAACATATTCTCAAATACAGAAATACTGAATTTCATAAAGACCAAAACAGAACTGTTACAGAGCATGTTTCTATTTATTTCCCTGTTTTTTCTTAAATATCACAGTATTGAGCTCTCTCAGCCACCGTAATGACATTGCAGAGCACAGTTTAAATGTCTAACAAAGCACAGGAAAGGTCAGTATTGATAAGTTCAGGAGGCTTCATATATTTTTGGACTCTGTATAAATTAAAGTTAACTGGGATCAGATTGTGAGTTTGAAGTCTTGAAGTCAGCTGACCCGGTTCACCCTCCTGCCCTCATCCTCCTCTCTGCATATTCAGCAGTCATATGAAAGGAGCCTGGTTTGGGAGCGTTGAAGCTGCAGATGGGTTGAAGTGTCGGGTTTAGGAGCCCTCCGGGGAGGCCTGGCGGACACCTCAAAGGTTTGGTTTCAATGCAGACGCTGTAGAGCCCCCCCATTCCCTTCCCCTCGCCTCCCCTCCCCTCCCCTACAAGGCCAGGGTTCACAACTAGACTGGAGCTGTTTAAATGTCCTGGGCACCACAACAGAACAGCAGGAAGAAATATTCACACTCACAGTGAGAAAAGAGAAGGCAGGGAGCCATTTTAATGCAGAGGGGGAAGTAAATGGCTTTGAGGAAAAAGATGCTGAAAGATCACCAGCGGGAGCGAGGGAGACGAGCCAGAGACAACCTCATGTTTGTTGGAGCTGTTTTTGAACTGAGCAGCCTTGAAGCCTCAGTGAAAAACTGTCAGATTCATGCTGTTTGATCAGATAGTTCCTGATTTAAACCTTTTAACGTTAAGAGAGTCAGTTTATCGTTTGAGTGAGTTTTCAAACAAAAATGACAAATATTTGCTTGTTCCCACTTCACTGTGTGGATTTCTGTTTTTCAGTTTTATTCTTTTGTAACGTGTGTAGTGTCTATTGTTGGTCAGCAACACAAACATCTGAAGACGTCCTCTTGGAGTCTGATTTTGTGACATTTTATTGATCAAACAACTCATCGAGAAAGTTGACGTTAAATGTCGAGTCAGAATCAAATCCATTTAATTTATCAGTTGGTCAGATATTTCCTAATTTAAATCATTTAGCATCTGGATAGACCTGAGGATAATCAGAGCAAGAGCTGAACAGTTTATCGAACTGAAATTGCAATTTGAACTAATGCGATTATCAAACCAAAGGCTGTGATTATTTTTCCAGCTCCTGCCTCTGACCCAGTGGTTAATCACATCATATCGTTGTCCCTGTGTGACCGTCAGTTATGCTCACCAACCAGAAGTGGCTTAAGTCAAAGTGACTGTGTATACGGCCACTAACCAAAAATCTGTGTCAGAAGTGGAAAATGGCTGCTGCCTCAGAGGAGACAGGTCAACAACTCGCTATGTGAAGGGCAAGAAAAGCTCCTACAAGTGTTGTAAGTCTCTGTAAAATGAGAGATGGACAGATATTGACCCCAAACATCCTAAAGTCAGACCAAATTATCTGTATTTTTTTTCTTTTTTTTGTTTTAACACGTGCTGTCTGCCAACAGTGCCTCTGTTGGCAGGGAGGATAGCCCTAGTCCTCCCTATATAGTTACATGTCTGTGATGATGATTAGATCAGGTAGAGTCTCCTCATCAGACATTGACACACAGACCTGAGACCAAGACAATATGACTGATTAGAGAGACTAATGTGGACTCAGGTCTAGGATCAGGTCTTGGATACTGTGGATCAGTCAAACTACACTCTGCCCTAGACTCTGTTCATGTCTCTGTGGTGTGAAATCCACCTGCAGACCTGGTCCTCCATTCACAGACAGTGAAGCCCTTACAGATGGTCCAGAATGCAGCGGTGCGTCTGGTCTCTGATCAGACTAAAAGGTCACATGTCACTCTGCTGCTCATCAACCTCCACTGGCTAAACATGGCCGTCTGAATCTAATCCAAGTCTCTAATGCTGCCTACAGAGAGACTTCTGGGGCTGAACTCAGTCATACAGGCTCATGCTCCTTCTCAGCCACTGTGTTCCTCCAAGGATTGTCGTCTGACTGTTCTGGTTTGTCGTCTACATTAAGGTTTGACTGTATAACTTAGTTTACACTGTGAGTTATCTCCTTATCACTGACTGTGAACTGGAGTATTTACATTCCTGGGTGGATAGCACTCGACCTGACACGATTTCTGCATCACTAATAGATCGGTAATAAAAATACTTGAGGCTCTGAGGCACTTGTAGTGCAGATGTTCTCTGGCTTGTTAATGGTGTGTCACTGTTGTTAGTTCTCCAGCCAAGAGTCATTAATAATGAGCTCTGCCAGCATTGGCCCGAACGCTCAGAGCTGCAGGGTGCATTGGAGGAGTTTACACCTCCTCCTCTTCCTCCTCCTCCTCAGTCTTCAGCTGAGTGCCTATTGGCTTGTGATGTTCCTGCTGGATTTGGCTTAATCCACACATTCTTGCTACAATACAACAGAAAGTTCACGGTGACATGAAGCCCAGGCAGTGACGAGGGTTCAGATCTTCTGCCAGCATCATGGTTTTATGTCCAGGCCTTTGTAGAGAACAGGGGAAGGCTGTTACTCACAGTGTGAATGAATGCAATCCTCAGCCACGTTCCTCATTCATTTATTCTTCATTCAGTCATTCAGCCTTTCATTAACAGAATACTGTAGCCTGTAGTTAGGAGCAGGAAAATTAAAACATGTTTCATGCTGGTCAGAAACACAGTCAGACAACTGTGTCACTTATTCGTCATTAAGCAAATCAGAACCAACATGACGGCACATTTTGTTAGGTCTTTTTTCTCTTCTTTTAGTCTAGTCTTAATGATGTGTGTTATGTTTAGGCATCTTTGTTAAATAGTTTTTGGTTCTGTGGTTGTTTGCAGGTTTAATTCCAGTTAATCAGAAGCAGACTTCAGACAACATCCACCTGGAGGACAATCTACAGGTAAAGGTAAGAATCGATAACCAAACACTAGGGATGTAACGGTATGGTCAATTTCAAGATATCGTGATAACAAAAGTGGTGCGATACCGCTTTGGACCTGGACGGGCAAGAGAGAATAGAGCAGGGGAGAGAGAGACAAAGCATTTCAGTTTCCCCAAGTCACAAAATGAGAGAGGGGGAAAGGTGACAGATAAACAGAAAACAATGTGCAGACACTGTCAGACTAAGGTTATCTACATGTCAGGGAATACGACTGACTGTTTTTTGCATGTTAAAGTGAATGCCTTGTTCATTGTTGAATAAGCAGAATTTTTTTCCGAGTCTTCATTTGCCTTTTTTAAAAGTATCGCAATAAATATTGTATCATGGACTTGCTAACGAGGTATTATTGTATTGTATCGAATCGTATTGTATTGAGATTTTACATCCCTACCAAACACAAATTGATAATAATCTTAATAGCAATCTTAAAATGGTTTATGCAGCAGTTGAAAGAGGGAACTGAAATCATATATATATAGTGTATAAATATCACCCTCTTTTTATTTATTTTTTTATACCTTGATGGTGCTGACAGCCATTTTCATTCACGATATCTCAGTAACACCTTGAGGGAATGTTTTCAAATTTGGTACAAACTCTCACCTGGACTCGTTAAGTAACTGCAACTGGACTTGTTGGTGTGCACATAAAACTCATTTAATAATTCAGTTTATTAAGTAATTCAGTAGTTAAGTAGTTCTTGTAATGGCATTGATGCAGAATTTTAAAGTATTTATCTGACCTAATAATAATAATAATAATAATAATAATAATAATAATAATAATAATAATAATAATCCTTTATTTTAACCTTTCAAAACCCAAGTTACAAGGTGCTTCACACAACATCATAAATATGTACAAAAAAACAACAAACAACAGTAAAAATTGAATAGACAATATTGAATATTGTAAAATGCTAGTTTGTGCTGGTGGGTTTTTGAAAGCTTTTTAAACTGGGGCTAGGACAGTAAAAGCATGGCCCCCCCTTTGTAAGTAATCGGGCAACTGCTCCATCATGCTTGATCGTGTAAAGTTATTTTATGTGTTTTTATTGTGTGATTTAAGTCAGTAAATATCTGGATTGGTAGCTTATTGCAGATGCCTGATCCAAGGTCAGTATCTGGGACAATACCTGTCTGCCATATTGGTTTGGGTCTTTGAGTTTTGGAGGCCTGCAGAGGACTGAGCTGCTGCTTTCACCAGTGTAGACAGTGCATCAGCTGCTGCTGTTGTGACTTAAGGCATCATGTCCTGGAAATAGTCTGACTGTTGTTGTCCAGGTTAGACAGCAGTAAAAGATGTGCGGCTGCTGCTGAGTGTAATCTCATTTTATCACGTCTCCTGGATCAAGTTCCTCCTCAGATTCAGCGAGTTTCCTTCACAGCTGATGTGTTGTCTTACTGTGAGACTCTCAGCTCTGTGTTTACTCTAACTGAGTGTAATGGAGCACAGCTGTGTCCTACAACACACTCTCTCATTACTTAGCTCCCTGTGTGACGCTTCTTATTATTCATTCATTCTTTTTCCCCCAGAGACACCTCAGAGTCCCCGTGTGACCTCTGAAGATCCTCAAAGGTCAAAGGTCTCTGATGCTAGGAGGGCCACCTGCCACTTAGCATTAGCAGATACAACAACAACCCACAGAACAGGAGCAACATATCAGTCTGTTTCCAGCCTGTTCCGTGTCACTGTTTGTTATATTTAACTGATGATAATATCGTGGCATTCTCAGCACTCCCTGAGTGTATCGGTGGGTATTTTAGTTCCAGAGGATCTGTTTGTGTTTGTGACACTGCGCTGTAACAGTGACAAACTCTGTGAGGATCTGTTTTTGTTTTGAAGCCAAACCACTTCCAGAAGTTTTTCCACAAGTGCATACAACGTCCAGCTGGGTGACACAAGTAGTCTGCTTGACTGCATTGTTCAACAACCCATTGTGTTCCATTTCTAGGTTCAGACTCCTTCAGTGTTCATGGTTCAGGAGGTTTTTACCAGGAGCTGAATTATCCTCAGAGGTCTCCTCCTCTCTAAAACAAATAGAGCAGGTGATTAAAACAGGAAAAAAAAACACTGAATAAAGTAGTTTCATGTTAAAAATCTGTGTTTTTACGGTGCTCTTCAGAAAACACAGGACGTCAGTAAGGGGCTGCGGGCTGTTAACTGAGCTGCTGCTAACATTAGCTTAGCTTGTTTTTAGGTTAGGATTCCTTCAGTGTTCAACGTTCAAGAGGTTTTTATTGGGGGCTGAATTATCCACACAGGTCTCCACCTCTCCAAAACAAATCAGTAAAAACACGGAAAAAAACTGTTTCACGTAAAGAATCAGTGTTTCTTTGTGACGATTTTGGACGAACGCAGAATGTGGAGAGCGGCTGTTTGCTTGGCTTGTTTCTCTGATTACTGAAGATCCAGACGTGCGATGACAAAAATCCTTCATCTGGTTTAAAATCAGAGTTATAACGTTACAAAAAGTGATGGTCACGTGACTTCAAATAGTGAGAAAGTAGTAGACTGAAAATGTTACCAAAACCCTGCTTCCACACAACAGAACAGGGACAAATTCCTTGTCAGAGGTTGATGTGCTGCTCTGGCTTCGTGCCATTGTTGTGGTTTGAGAAGACTAGAATGCACACTGGAATATGTAGATGCACCAACACATCATCACTATATCACTGATATTGTGATATGAATCTTTTTTTTTTTTGGTACCGGTATTATCAATACCATATGATGTGGCACAGCCAAAGTGTCACTACTGTCTCCACTTCATATAACTATTGTTTCAAATTAAAAGCCCTCTTCAGAGTTGTGTGATTGCGACTTCATCACATTGCAGCAGTGGCAGTAATATTCCAGCAGCAGGCCATGGCCATAAAATGTATAAAGCAGAAACACTGCAGACATAAAGTTGGCATCTTGGTCACAGCACCATGGAGTGTCTCTCCTGCTGGGCTGCTGACAGCGTCGTCAGGTGGTTTTAACTCGCCATACCACCAGATTATGAATCAGAATTTAGACATTAGATCCAACTTTTGTTACTTTAAAGTCTCAGCGGCCTTGGAGCTGTAGTTAAAGCCTGCTGTTACAGGTCTGACGAGCATGAAGCCAGTTTGACCCTCACAGTGCTAATAACAGCAGGACTCAGCAGAATATTTGTCAGAAAGGACTGAGCGTCTGCAGGAACGTTTCAGACATGTTGATTTGATCTCTCTGGTCCTCACCGCACACAGCAGACAGGGTTTACGTCCATATCCCTCACAGCTGCCGCCTGATGAAATGAAAATACCTCAGCACAGTCGAGATGTTTTCCTTTCTCTTCCTGGAACGTAAAGTTTCTGTTCTCCTTTAACGCGATGAGTGAATTTCTTGACCCTCAGGTCCTTTAAAAGCTTTTGAAACCACACTGTGAAGTTTCTAAAATAGCTGAGCTCTGATTTGAAAATAATCACTTTTCTGTCCTAAAAATACATCTGCTTACACAAATCTTTTCCTCCTGCATATTTTCTCCAGGTGTTAATTTTCTCAAGTGTCCTTAAAATTATAATCCTCCAGATCTGAGATACTGTTTATGGTCTGCATTTTTTATATTTGCTGTCAGTAACTGCCTCTGTATTTTGTCTGTCAGACTGAAATATCTCAACAGCTATTGGATGGATAGTTGTGAAATTCTGCACGGACAATCAGGGTTTTCCACAAATGCATACAACGTCCAGCTGGGTGGCAGAAGTAGTCACCTTAATTGCATTGTTAAACTCCTACAACTCACTGTGTTTCATCCGTCAGTGTTCATAGTTAAGGAGGTCTTTACCAGGAGCTGAATTATCCTCAGAGGTCTCCTCCTCTCCAAAATAATAATTAAAACTGAAAAAAAACACTGAATAAAGTAGTTTCATGTTAAAAATCAGTGTCTTTCCAGTGCTCCTTAGCGAACACAGGACGTCAGTGAGGGGCTGCGGGCTGTTAGCGTAGCTGGCGCTAACATTAGCTCAGCTTATTCTTACATTTGGATTTCTTCAGTGTTCAACGCTCAGGAGGTTTTTACTGGGAGCCGAATTATCCACTATCTACTATCCATTATCTCCTCCTCTCCAACACAAACAGACCAAGTGATTAAAATCAGTAAAAACACAGAATTAAACAGTTTCATGTTAAAAATCTATGTTTCTCCATTGCGCTCTTGGGCGGACACAGGACGTGGAAATTGGCTGTTTGCTCAGCTTTTTTCTCTCCAGACATCTGATAACAAAAATCCTTCATCTGGTTTAAGATTATAGTTAAAACAGTATAAAAAGTAACAGTGACTTGAAACAGTGAGAAAGTAGTCAGCTGAAAAAGTTCTAATGTCCAGTACTCACTGTTATTAGTAGATCGTATAGATGAGATTAATAATCACTTAAAAGTGATTATATTGTGATTATTTGTATAAATGTTCTTAAAGCAGCGCTCTTTTTTTCAACTTGAGGGGAGAGAACTGAGCAGTAAACACAACGTCTGACATCTTATTAGTTTACAAATAATAATAGATAATAATAATAAAGGGTAAACAGTGCATAGTGGTTTCTGAGCAGGAATTATTTTTAATTTCAGATTCTAAGTAGCAGATCTGAAGGGAATCATGAGCTCTCTCTGTGGTGTAGGTGTTTTAGGGTTGGTCTGTTGGACTATTTAAAGACCCGATGTCCAAAGAATGTCCTGATAACTTCTGCCAACACCTACTGTCTGTGTGTGTGTGTGTGTGTGTTTGTTACCAGCTGTTTGGTGAACTCAGAGAATCTGATAGACTCACATACTTCAACATGAGAGAGAAAGAGAGAGGGAGGGCAAGAGACATAGAGACACACAGTTAAACAAAGAGAGAGAGAGAGGAGGGGGTGGAGCTGTCTGAGCCTGCAGGCTCTTATTTTGTCAAGGAGCTTCTCTGTGAACACATGCTGGTTATTTTCTTCCTAAACTCTTCCTGCAGGAGCTCTACTGACTCTACTGTCTGAGCTCCTTCCCAGAGATCTGGAGTGTTTTTTTTCGTCGTGCTCAGTTTGTCCAGGTCTTTGTTTTCATTGTTGCTGTTTCAGTTTGGATTACTTTACGTTTGTGCAGAGGGGAGCTGAGTGGGAGTCGTACTCCAGTCACACAGGGTGAGTGCCTTGCTCTTTCAGCCCAGCAGTCTGACTCTCCTCCTGCTGTTTCTGCAGACTCTCGGTTTTATCTGCAGGGTCGTTCGTTTTTCTGTGTGCAGAGCTTCAAGGATGTTTTAGTTTGTCTTTGAGTTTGCACAGTTAAAACACACTTAAACTTTAAATTCAGTGTTTTTTTCCAGTGATAATTGGCATTAAAAGAGTCTTAAACGTCTTGAACGTAAGTTGATGAAGGTTCTGTTCACCATGGTTGTTCTCTATGCAGCAGACAATATGGAACAAAATAATAAATAAATAATATTTTCACCCCAACACAATGGTTTTCAAGCTGAGGTTCAGGGACCTGAAGGGCATCTATGAACATATTTCATAAGTCCTGGAATTCCTGGCATGTCAGGGTATTTCGTAAGTGGAGTTTCCTGACAGATAAATGTGCTAATTTGTGTGAAGAATTAAAGAGAAGGTTGGTGAATGTTTCAGATGTGGATCAGCTCACAGGAATGCAGCAGCAGAGTGAATTTTACAGCTGAATTCACACTCCTGGATCCAGTGTGGTGTTTTTTTCTGTTGAGCTGGAACAGAAAAACAAAAAGTTTTATGAGCTGAAAAACAACAACAACATACCAGGACAGAGGGTGAAAATGTTCAGTGCACAGAGACACAAGGAAGAGTTAAACTTCAGCTGGAAATTATCCCAGACTGAGGTGGTCGACTGGCAGATCTGATGGTATTAGAGTCCCGGGACAAATGGAGTGTTTTATTTTCAGACACTTACAGTGTGATGTGCGATTTCAGCTTCATCCAGTTGTCGTTTTGTGTTTGGAACGTGTGTGTTTGTGTTGTTAAAGTTGCAGACAGTTACTTTCTGTACAGTCTGAGTCCTGAAGGAGGGACAAACTGGCTCCACAGTCAGATGTTTGAGCCAAGATGGAGGCAGGTCACCCCCAACCCCCCATGTCCTCCCCTCTGTCTTCCCCCTGTCCTCCATAGCACTGCAGTTTGGAATTGCTGTTAATTGGGTTCAGTTTTTGGATCTTATGCTTTGATTACAGATTCATTTTGGTGAGCTTTTATCGTTTGAAAATGACTCAATTAACTCTGTGAGTCAATTAACTCTGTTTTCATATTGTTTCCTGTTTCTGATTCTTTTGTTAAACTGATATTAAATCACACCTTTGTAATCTTTACTAGATATAAATCTTACTAGATATAAAAGTGCTTTCCATCCTGCATGTTTTCCCTTTTCAGGTTTCACTACCTGTTTTTTCACATTGAAATGAGTCCAGCTAAATGTTTTCTACAGATGTGCATAAATCCAGTGTTTGATCTCTGGTTAAAATAAAACCTGCCGCTGCTTCTGTAGCGTCTTACGTTTGGTCAGTGATCATCTGTTGCTCTGACTGAATGGGACTGATCTGATCTCCTAACTAACAGGCACTGAGCTGACTTCAGCTTTCCTACTGAGGCGTTTAAAAAATGTGAGGGGGGTAATTAGCCAGAGGCTGCATAGCTGCTGCAGGTGGGTGCCTGCCCGTGTGTGTGTGTGTGTTGCTGCTGTGGTGATGGATCTGAAAGCTCAACCTCTGAGCCAGGTTGTGATGCTAATGACCAGGTTCAACTCTTCACTGTTAAGTTTATTAATTTAAGTATGGTGACTCTGACTGATGGATCAGCAGCTTTGCCTGCTTTTAAAACATCTGTCATGTATTTTATCAGAGGAAAAAAGCAACAAAGAATTGAGATAATCTCTCCTTGTTTATATCTGATTATATCCCTATGATATCTCTCACCATATTTTTGTGACACCGTGAAATGTTGCAAAGGAAAAAAGTTTAATTATGTATAATTATGTATCTAATTAAGCTGTAAAATGCCGAACATCAAATCCTCCAGTCAGATTTTAATGTGTGGGACAGTGGTTTCTGAGCTAAAGTAAAGTTTGCTGCTGATTCAGAAGAGCTGAACATAATTTCTAAAATAATGCCTCGTTTGATCAGCCAGCCTTCAGGTTAATGTAGGAGGAATAAGTTCTTTTTGCCTTTTCATTAAGATCTCATTCATGTGATGTGAACATGCTCCGTTTGGAGTTTGTGGTTTTCTGGGAAAAGCTGAATAATGCTCTCTGTTAGTGAACATTTCACTGTTGAGAATACAAAAAACAGAGCAGGGCTCTCATATTGCAAAAATGTAAAAAGCCTGTTGGTGCAGGATGTTGTTGAAAGGAGTGAAACCAGAGATTGTTTTCATTATTCTTTAATTAATTTGGATTAATCAGAATGGCCCTTGGTGAGCGCTCTGGTCCTAAATCTAAAGATTCAGTTCACTTTGACAGAGACAAACACAAACACACACTTTGAATTTTTAGGCATTTTTCCTCAATCATAAATCGATTATCAAAATTGTTGATTATTAATTTTCTGTCAAGGGACTAACTGATTAGTGGATTAGTCGTTTCAGCTCTAATCAGGGCTCCGAACAAGGCTACGCGCTACACTGATCTACGAGCGTCGGCTGTGACTTTGTTTTTTATGCACGTCTGAATTTAAGAAAGTTCTTTATTTTCACTCTGGATTATCTGTGGTGTCGAGCCCCTGTGGCCCCGCTGTGTGTGCAGTGGGCTGTGTAATGAGACGACCCTCACGTCACCTCCCACTAATGAGGGAAAACTCTGGATCTGCTCCTCCGTCATGACTTGTACTGAAATGTGTTGAAGCTGTGAAACCTGTTGAAGGTAAACTTCAAACAGCGCTAAAGACACAAGGGCTGAGCCCCATTCAAAAGTTTGACAGTTGAATCAGGTTTGGCTGTTCAATACAAAGCTTTGAAGATTCGTTCTTGAATTACCACTGTCTCCACTTCCTGTAACTTTCATTTCAAATTAAAAGTCCTCTGCAGAGTCGTGTAATTGCAACTTCATAACTTTGCAGTGGCAGCAATCATTTTTCACTCGCAGAATAGTGTATACTACATCTATGTTTACTTGTTAGATGTCTTCTTCTTCTCTACTTTTGTTGCAGCACATCTTCTCATGTTACCTCCACCTGTAGATCAGTGGCATCACACAATCATTTGATCTGTTGTTAAAATAAAAATATTGATTAGTGCAGATTGAAACTGGGAATAAAGTATATTCTTGGTTTATTGAGGTGGAGCTGGAGCTGGTGTTGAACATTGGAAAATGAGTCCACATGTTGAGGGAGCTGTTACCTGAACTGCTCTCACTAACAGGATATTAACTCCAGTCTGAATCCTTCGCTCCTCTCTTTCATTTCCTCCTCAGAAGCCTCAGAGTCTACCCACAATGCAAAGTGTCCTCTTCAGAGAGCTGACAGAAAATAAGTGCGGCTGTTTAGCAGAAGCTCTTTTTCTTTAAACAACCAATCAGGAAGAAGTAGTCACAGCTTGTTCTGCTTTGAATCTGAATGTGGTTCATATTATCTCCTGAGTGGAACCAGAGTCTTGTCAGAGCAGAAAAGGTAGAACACACACATGGCTCCTGTTTTTAAATTGACCAGACATGTACAGTGATTCCGCTGAGGGAACAGGACAGGCTCAGGGGCTCATGGTTATTTTCCTGGATGTCACCTGCTGTGACTTTCCCACAGCTACATCCACAATACAATAATTCAAACAACTCACTGCATTTCATTTGTAGGTTGCGATTCCTCTAGTGTTCATCATTTAGGAGGTTTTTACTGGGAGCTGAATTATCCTCACAGGTCTCCTCCCCCTCCAACAGACCAAGTGATTAAACTGTAAGGGGCTGTGGGCTGTTAGCTGAGCTGCCGCTAACATTAGCTTAGCTTGTTTTTAGGTTAGGATTCCTTCAGTGTTCAACGTTCAGATGTTGTGATTAAAATTAGTAAAAACACTGACAGTTTCAAAATGGATGTTTCTCGGTGATGCTCTTGGGTGGACACAGGACGTGGAGAGCGGCCGTTTGCTCAGCTTGTTTCTCTGATTACTGAAGATCCAGACGCCTGATGACAAAAATCCTTCATCTGGTTTAAGATTATAGGTTTAATGTTATAAAAAGTGACAGTGATGTGAGTTTGACCCACTACATTTACTCTGGAGCTAACAATGCAGTCAGCTCATGGCTTGATTTGATACCCTCCAGTGTTTCTGCTGCAGTTTCTGCTGTTTCAGTCCACTGGAGTCAACATCGAAGGTCATAGGTCACTGTGGCTTCAGGAGTGTCTGGGGCTGATGTGATGAATTTCTCACCCAGATGTAAAGGATCAAACTGACCTGAGGCCTGTGGAGATGATCAGTGTTCAGACGTTCAGACCTCCCTCTGATCAGATACAACATTTCTCTGTCATCTTTAATATCTCTGAGTGACCTCTGACCTTCGCACTGTCGTCTCCTGATGATGACACGTGTGCTGATGATGTAGAAAATCCAGTTTTCTGTTCTGGACCAGCTGAAGCGTCGCTCAGTCAGCCGGTGCACAGACACTGTGACACGAAACACAAAGAGAGACAGACACATTAAACACATTAAATGGCTGCACACACACACACACACTAAACCATCAGTGTGTTTATATGCACACACAGATGGGGGTTTAATGGGGTTAATGGTTCTTCTCAGGAAATTGGTCAGTAGGGACAGGAGTTGTCATAGCCCCACCCTCACCCCCACCCCACTCAGCTAGAGGATGTATTTTACTGCACAGACTCAGTTTGACTCTTAATGACCTTTTTAACCAAATTAGTGAAATTACCTTAAACATGTTTATGGAAACAATATGTTTGAAATCATGTCAAAACATGGAGGACTGTGGGAAGGTTATGATGTTTAAGTTTTAGCTGACGACTGATGTACTGTAGTATTTAGTATTTTGGCTTCATGATTAAACAAAATAAGATTATAATCTCCACTCAGGCCACAGTTGGTCTCTTTTCATTTCTCTGAGCTGCATCAACAAATTGTCAGTGGAACTACATGTTTGAATTAATTGACAAATAAATACAATGTATGTGAGAGACAGTAGAATTAAACTCAGTAGACGAAAAATAGCTGTTGAACATTCAAACATCCAGCAGTAAAAAGATTAAATAGGCTCTGGTTCTGTTTAAATTTGTAGTGTCGTGTTAATGGTGCGTTCCAGTTGCACTCGGAAGTCAGAATTTCTGAGTTCCTAGTCGGAAGCTTCAACTGGAACACCCCCTGAAGTCGGATTTCCAACTCGCAAAGTTGGAGCAACCCCACCAACCCCTACATAAGAATTCAAGATGGCTGCTACTCACATCAATAGTTGTGAACACTGCTAATTTTACTGTTTATAGCAGTTTGTGTCACATCAAGTCAGTTTTGTGTTTTAGTAACAGAAAGGCAAATTAAATGTAATTAAAATGTATCCTCTGCTCCTTTTCTCCTCCTCTGAGGCTTTCTTCAGGTGTGAGTGCAGATTTGTTTTGATAGACAGATCAACAACATCAATGGCGACAACATTCTCAACCAGTCCCAACCTCTGATGTAAATGGAATGCACCATAAATAACTAAAATCTGTAGTTCAGTGGTGTAACGAGTCACTGCCACGCACCTAAACATCATCTGTTACTCCTTACTCCTTGAGTCAATATGCTATATTTTTCTATATGTAAAACTGTTATGTTATTGTTATTTATTTGGTGAATGAATGACATTAAGGTGCAGATGATTCGACTCACAGAGAATCTATACATTAAGGATGGGCATAATTAATTGATGATTGATTATTGATCTGTCAGAATTTTTTTGATCATGTGGAATTTAATCAAATCGCTCCTATCAACTAGGTTGTGTTGCCCATCCCTACTATAAATACTGACTATTCACCATTTAACTATAGTTGTCCCTTGTTTACTCTAGACTCAGTGCTACCGTATACAATAGTGACAAGATGGAGAAGCTGTTGCAGACTCCACTGCAGCTGCATTACCTGCATATATGGTAGTAACACCTGATTTTTCCAACCTGACAGCTCCAAATAGCCTCACAGAGAATAAAGGGAAACATCACTGACTATATAAATTCACTGAATCATTAATGATGAACATGAATATATAAAATGTTTTATTGGACGCTAGCCAAAGCTCACAGCCATGGTCAGTAAAACAGACTCCAGTGACACTGACTGATACATTTAACTGGGGGGCTATATCATTTCAGTGGAAATAGTACTGAAGGAACCAGTAATTTGCCTTTTATTAAAAAAATAGCGGGAGGATGAACATGGTGAAGCCAAGGAAATAAAGGCTCCATGTGTCATGTCATTAGAGAGAGTGGACGGCAGAAGAAGTTAAGCAGAGTGTGTTATACTGAGGAGGGCACAGATTCACATGGAATCAATGTAAACAGATTTAGATTCATCTCCTCGGTATCTGGGTGTTCATCTGTCATACATTCATCTGCTCCCTCCATTAGAAAACTCACTATGATCTAATGCAGCTGTCAGTTATTGTGCAGAGTCATTTCAGCTGTGCAGCGAGGTCAGGGCCACACAGGTCTCATTAAAGGAAAACTGTCTCGAAGCATTGTTCTGAATAGCTGGAAGGTGATGGATCTGCAGCTCGGCATCCGTTCAGTGTTTGTTATGATAAACATGAACATCATGTCATCATGTCCAGATGTTTCAGCTGCCTCCAAACTTAAAGAAGTCTAACCTGCCTTTAACCTTATCAGTTTTATGTAATAGTTTATTGAATATATTTAGATTGGGCCACTTAAAGATGACCTGAACCCTTTTTTTTTATTGACTCCAATCATCAAAAGTAATCTGGTAATTGCATCTGATTTTCATGTTTGATTGATCATCGTTAGTTCAAGCCCCTTAGTGGACTGGTTGCTGCACGCTATGATACTAATTTAATTACACATATTTTTGTGGTGAAATGGCTTGAGTTCCAGGGCTGAGAGAATGACAACAACCCAGAAGTACCATAATAATGAGGCCAGGCAGAACTATGAGTCGCCCGTTAAAAGTATTGATGATTCTGAATTAGGGTTGTGCGATGACAATATGTATTGGATGATGAATAATCATATTATGCTCTATTGTTTATGTTATGTCGCAATCCACTGTTGATGCCAAATATTTTTTTCTTCATTTGATGATGGTTTATCCTGCCACCCATCACATGGCTACAGGAAAGGCACCAGGATGGAGAGAGGAAGGAAACGGGCTTCCAACAGGAGAAGGACCAGCAGTTGATTCCTCTGCAGATTACAGCCATATTTCACCAGAGGTCATCTGATAAAATCAGCGCTGCGTCAAACAGCCTCTCAGTCATTTTATTTCTTCCTCCTTTGGGTCAAGAATAACTGAGTGGGAATATTGATGATCTCTGAGGCCATGAGGCTTGACATACTTGTTATCTGTTTCCCAGTATTAAGGATAAGGATATTTTGTTTGTGTGTTAAATCATTAATTTCAGTCCAGTGTTTTCAGTTAATCTGTTTGATTTGATCAGTTATTTATTGGTTTATTTGATAAGGACAGATACAGTTTATAGATGAACTGAAAACAGTTATCTGATGCAGGTATCGTAGTGTTTACAGCAGCTCTCGTCTCTCGGAGGGCTTTTGTGAATTTGTGAGATTAAAACAGTGAAGTAAAGAGAAGGTAAACAACAAGATAATTATACACACATTTAGTTGTAACATAGCAATAGAAAATTAGATGAGAGCAGTTTTGTCTCCTGGAGATGAAGTTTGTAATAAGTGATCAGGTAGAAAGTTTCAGGACTGTTTTAGCTGATGTTTTACAGAATTAAACTTTACAGTTAAAGCTGCTCTGGTGGATCTTCATGTGTTTGGAGAGACTTTGAGCAACCAGATCATTTAAACATTTAAACACAAGCTTTACATACTTTATATGTATTTATATTTATATTCATATAATATAAAGAACCAAGATTGTGAAAACACTATAAAGATTTGATCGCTGATTGGTCGGCCTGGGACCAGGTAATTAAACCACAGGATGTATGTGAGAGCTTCACATGTGTCCTCTGGTTTAACTGTCTGTTTTGCTGAGTCCTACTGAGATAATGGTTTTATGTGTGAGAGGATCATTACGTCCTCTAAGCAGCAAAAGATTGGCTAGTTCACATCATTAAACAGCCATTTCATTTAGCTGTGGCAACAAATGATTCTTTTCATAATCGATTCATCTACTGATTATCATTTAGTTTAATTGATCATTTAGTCCACAAAACATCAAAAAGTTTGCTGAGCTGAAGGTTCATCTTCAGATGTTTTGACGTATTTGACCAGAAGTAAAACTAAATAAAAGTAAAATAACCCCCCACCCTCAGATATTCAGTTTACAATGATGTAGAGGAGGCTGAGGCTGAAATCTCCAAATATTTGGCATTTTTCACTATTTTTGCTCAAGGAATGACTCAAACAATTATCAAAATAGATTTCCTTTCTGTTGATCAACTGATTGATTTAAGAACTAATAATTTCATCCCAGTTTGATTCTGGCCCTGGAGGTTCATCACATTCTCCTCTTCTTGTTCAGTTTGCAGCCATCCGACATTTGCATCACAAAATAATCTCAAAGTGTTCGACCAAACTTGAGCTGAAATTCACAAACAGGCTGTTGAGTTTCAGGGTGGACCGTCTTCGGTCAGCTGCATCACTGCAACACAAATACAATAACAGGATTTGGTTTTATCTTAAGCTGCAGTCGACCACAGAAGTCAGTCAGGGCAGAGCTGTGAGCCGCATGTGTGACAGTGATGACTGACCTGAGGTCTGTAAAACATCTGCACAGAAAAATAATACCCAAACACAGAATGTTTATCCTGAGAGAGAGAGAGAGAGAGAGAGAGAGCTCCACATGAGACAGAGTTATAGATACATGAACGATATGAAGTTGTTGGTACAGTAAAGGAAATGGGACTTTGGGCCTGTTTCTCTGAGGATTGCTCCTGGTTCCAGGGGATCCGTCTAAATTCTGGTGTTTTAGACTAAGTGCTTTATTGGATTGTTTGTTAGACGCATCATTTTGGTTTATCTTTTTTCAGGCTCTTGAGTTTTGGGACTGTTTTACCAGTGTTGTTGTGACCAAATAGAGTTTTAAGAATCCAAAGAGTCTCCACATCACTGACGTCTTGTCACCTGGTTGCTCTTTATGTTTCAGGCTGTTGTTACTGTTGAACTGTATCCTCTGAGGGGGATGATCGCCTCTTCTGTCTAACTCTCAGACCTATCAGCAGGCTATTGGTAGACAGTGTAGTTTACCAATGTCCCCTAAACGCTTCACATGCAAGCTATAGAATATTGCAGGAATGAGTCCTAAAACGAGGAAGTAAGTTAGCATGTTAGCACTTCCTGTTCCCTCGTCCCAAAGTCAATGGGTTTTTGGTTAAATATCTGAAATAAGATCTGTGGTTTTAACACAAGCTCAAGACATTCTCATGTTTTATTCTACGACATAAAAACCATCAGTAAATCCCCCACTCCTGATGTTTGAAGCTTTTACGTGTCTTAAAAAATGTGGTCGCTAACGCGTGTCTAAATGAGACTACAGAGGTTGTCTGGGACGTTAACATGAAAACCAATCTACTCACCAGTCCACCTTTACATCCTCGTGTTTATACTCACACTCTTCAAACTATCACTAACTTTCTAAGAAGAAAGGCTTTTGTAGAAGAGGTCAGAGCTAAATTAAATGACAAGTTGGAAGCTTAGTGGTGGAGACGTTGATGTCATGTGACCGTAGTGTAGTTGGTTTATAGCCTAACATTAGCTTTTTACTTCTGGAGATTGTATTTAGGCTTCAAACATCAGAACAGTGGTGTTCATCTGTGAAGATTATCTGATGAACTAAACCTGTGAGGATCAGAAACTTTAGTTGGTCACAGTTTATTTTCTGTAATAATCCAAAACTCTGTTAACTTCAGGGCTGGACTACAAAAATACATCATCCCTGCAGCGCTCTATTAGTAGATGCTAGCTAGGCGGCTGCACAGAGAAACATCTGGTCCCACCTGAGAAACTCAGAGTGAAATAAGGTGTCCTGTTGTAAGATTCACCTGAAACAGAGTGATTTCATGTACCTGGGTAGGTCTTCATCTACCTGGGAGGATCTTAATCTACCTGGATGGCCACCAAAGTAGAGCCTATTTATGATGCTGACATAATCATAAATAATTACAGCTGATATTGTCCACACTGGTTTTCCATCGTACTTTGACTGTGAAACAGGTGTTACAGGTGAGATTACAGATATGTGATCCATCTTCACCTTTTCAACACCTGGATAGGAAGAGTCTCAAATCCTCCAGAGGTGGTTTCCTCGTCTGATGCACCTTCCAGCCTGAAGCGTTTCCCTCTGGGTCCTTAGTTTTCTCTCTGGAGGACAGCTGGCCCCTTCTGTCACTGTGTTCACTTATGTGTGGGTTTGGGGTCAAAGGTCACGTCTCCTGTGGGCCCCTTGCCTTTAAAGCTCCTCCCTCCTCAAGCCGTGCCACTGATTGGTTACTAAAAAGGTCGGGACCTCTGCTTTTTGGAAACTCGTGCCCCCTCTTTATGGTCTGGTTGTTTAAACATGAGACCAGAGTCATAGTGATGTTTAATCAGCTAAATATCGGCCTTATATTTCTAATTTTAACAATGCGATTGTTGTGAGTGTGTTTTTCACATCTGGAGATTTAGATTCATCGGCTCCTGGTCTTGTTTTGAACGGCTGCAGGATCCTGACAGTCCTCCACACCCAACAGGAACTGGTTTTTCCATCAGTATGAATCATGGTCCTCCAGGGAGAGCGAGGTTGCCACTGACTATTCATTAAAACCAGCAGAACCTGAGAGATTGGATTAGTTTATGTTAAAGGCTCCATCTGGATCATTAAATATCAGCCTGTTCTCTGCCACCCGCCGTGACCTCTCCACGCCAGAAAACACAGGAAAACAACCACAAACCCTCAGACATGACGTTAACAAGGACTGAAACACAAACATGTCTTTTGTTTATAGTTTCACAGATAAAATCATACACGTGGACGCCTCTAACACAGCTCTGGTCAACAGTTTAACCACCAGTTGAAATATTTTAATCTCTTTAAATTCCTTCATTGATCTGTATCAGTAACAGATTCATGCTCTGATCTCTTGAATTATTTACACTTTATTTCCAATAAAATCAATTTTTTTTTTTCTCTAAATACTCTAAATACCACAGTACCCATGAGCCTCAGCTGCTGTTGCCATGGAGAGGAAGCCAGTAACTGATCCAGAATCAGACTTGATTTTAAACTGCTGAACATTTTATTAGGTTTCTGCAACAGAACAGAAGCTGTGATTGGACGTTTGTTAGTGAAATGCATCTTGGGACACGTAGTTGACTCCAGTTTTTCTTGCAGCTGAAACTTTTTATTTTCAAACCCAGTTGTTTTTTGTCTTTTCATCTGTTGGTGATTGAAGCAGGAGAGTTTAATGCTCATGTAAACTGACCGCAAACACACTGTAAAACATGGAGGACAGTTTTAAACCTGTGGTCAGCGGTCAGGACAGGATACGGAGCAGGTTCTGAGGAGTCCACTCAGACTCTGTAATGGCCTGTGTTGGTGTAACGCCTCACAGCACAGTGTCATTTACAAAAAAACCTGTGATAGGAGACTGTTTTCACCCTCTGCTATTAAGACATGTTGATCAGGTTTGTCTGGTCTCTCCTGTAATCTGCAGCTAATAACACAATATCAGTCTGTTTTCTCTCTGCAAACCAACAACAAGCTGAACCTGTGAGTCTGTGGAGGAATATCAGTCAGATAGTTAGTTTTTCTTTCACTTATTGAGCAGTTTGAATTTTCTCTCCTCTAAAAAATCCCAGCTCCTTCTGAAAGCACACTGGAGGAGGGAACTTTAAATCTGCTGGTTTGACCTCTGACCTTTGCCCTCCTCATAATTGGCTGTTTGTACTGTCCATTGATCTCGGAAATGAAGCTCGTTTCTGTGTTTTCTCGCTCTGAGCTCAGTGAAACGCAGTGAATTTAAATTAAAAAAATCAAACGTGTGTTTTTATCACAGAACTCTGGTGTTGTGGAGGATAATGAAGTTATTATTCAGCCGGGCCTCAGAGTGGGTGGCCTCCCTCAGTCTCCCATGGGAACCTCACTCAGCCCTGCTTTGATGTGCCTCCTCCTCGCCCCTCCTCACCCTCGCTTGCCCCTCCTCACCCTCTTAGATTCAGATTGAGCTCTAGTCTGAGTACTGTAATCCTCACATTGATATACTCTGTATTCCTGCAGTTAGGTTTGTGTGTGTGTGGCAGTTGTTTACCATGTTACCATCTCATTTACAGCAACAGCAATTTTCTCTTACTGACATTTAAGATCTTCTGCCCGTAGATAACTCAGCTATATATCAAATCAAGTGTTCCCTAAACAGCCAGTATCAAAAGTCTGGAGCAGAAGTTAAAAGGCTCGTCCCTTGAAACTGATCATCAGCTGTTGTTTGGAAGTATTTTAGATTTAGAGCGAGTGATGTGAAGCAAGAGCAAATCATATGCAAAGAGTGACTGAGACTTGTGTCTGCTCCGCAAAGCAACACAACTAACCTGTTCAACGACCTGAAAAAACACCGCAAACCACAGCAGGATGAATGAAGGAGGAATAATGTTGCTAACATTTCCTCACTGAATCCATGTCCTCATCCAGCGTCAACTCAGACATCCAGAACAGAGACGTTGTACAGCAGATCTCTGTTGTTTCAATTTTGGGTTAAATGTTTTGGTTCGGCTTTATTTACATTTTGCTTTTAAGAGATGAACTGTGAATAAGGAGCAGTTTGAAATTAGCAGTGTGTGTCTAAATCAAAGAATAATCATGAAAAATAATTGTAACCATTTTTCGCTGTAGTCATGCAGCCCTAATCTTCCCCTGCTTGGATGTGTTGTTTCATTTGTGTGCCTGATGTGTTGTCATCTGGTTATATGAGTTATCTGGTTATTAAAAGGTTAAATAAAATAGATGAGACAGACAAACAAGGCAGGTTGTTTCAGATTCATCAGCTGAGTTCAAACATCAGTCTGTCAGAAGACTTTTCTCTTCTATTCCTCTCTCAAAACGGCCTCAGTTCATTGATTAATTGATGTTAATACACCTGATCTGAGTCTCTGATTCGTCAATATGTTGTTATATCTGATCCTGATATCTGTTGTTTGTTTCAGTTCCTATTTGTGAACTGATTATTGACATGATAGAGTTTGTACTATGTGTTGTTTACTCACTGGCTTTTGAGTGACTCGCTGGTTTGAGTGATGATTCAGATGATACAGATGAGTCTAGAGTATATTGTGAAGAAACTGCTGAGATAAATCCATGAACAGTTATTGGCTTTAAAAGGTGATGATGGTTAAACATGGTGACTCTCTGTCTCTGTGTCTTTACTACAACGTGCTTTGTGTCTGTTTGTGTTTATTCTCGTCGTTTCTCTTAAACGTCTGTGATTACGAAGCAGTTTGACACTGTTGGGTTTTTTATCCTCTCTGAGTCAAATGAGCTTCTGTCTTTGCCTGTGTCAACAGTTTGAACTCATGATCTGAGATGTGTATCGGTCATCGTGCCTTTCAGCAGCCCAAAAATCCCTCCACAAACCCCCCACCCCCGCCAGCCGTGTGTCATCTGATATCCTGCTGCTAATATTGGCCTCAGCACTACATTTGGCTGCCAGTTGTTGTGTGTGAATTTCTGCCTGAGTCACATCCAGAATATTCACCTCAACACAGGCTGAAGAACGCTGGCTGCAGGCGGGTGAGCGGGGTCACCTGACTGGAAGCCTCGATCCATCAACAGAGGGAAAAAATAAATCAGATTTACGTGTTTTATCCTGTGAGTGAACAGGCCAGGCTCCTGCAGTCAGCTGGTTCTGAGCTCTGGATGTTAGAGATGTTGTTGGTCAACAAATGACTCCGGTGTCTCCTTTAATGTTTTTATGTTCAGTCGACAACTTGGAGTTGTTGGAACGTGGATTTTGGTCATGTGATAACAAGGAAACCGTATTCCAGGCTTTGTTCAGGGATTATCTCTGAGCAGAAAAGGTCAAGTGGTGTCACCTGAGAAAGTTCCCTTCCTGATCATGACTGTGAGATTTGGTCGTTTTATCACAGGTCACAGTAAGTCTTATATTTGCAGATACTGTGCGTGTTTTCATCATCCTGGGTCAAAGAGGAGGAAGAGGAGGGAACCTGGACTCATATTCTCATGTGCCAACAGAACGAGAGAGGAAGGATAAAACAGAAATACACTGCTGCACATAAACAGTCAGAACTACTACAGTCAGCATTTAAATGTATGTCATCACACACATACGGTCGCAGAGAGCAGTCTGGAGCCAGACGGTTTGTATGCAGCCTGATATTTTTACCTGACCAAGTCTCCACTGCCTCCAGACCAGTGGATCCAGTTACAGCCCCTGTTCCTGTTCTTGCCGCCACAGACGGGGCCTCCCAGCCACACCTCCAGGGCCTGTGCCCAGGCGCACCCTGGGCGGTTAGCCTGAACTTGTTTTTGACTGTGCACTCAAAGAACAAACACGTGCTGATAAGAGGCGTGTTCTGTGTGTGTGAGAGCGGCGTTACTGCGCTGTAACAGCTGACTGTGCAGCCTCATGTACAGTACAGGGACATAAATGTGGAGGATAATTATAGCAGAGCTGTGTGCTGTGGTCAGTCATACTGGAAACACTGATGGGTCTGGTGAATAACTGTCAGTGGACTGAACCTCTACTCTCTGCTCTGAACGTCCTCCGATGGTCAGACCAGGCCGGCCTCTCTCACTCTCTTAAACACAGAAATGTTTTTGATATTTGGATATGGCTCAGTGTCTTTGTCTGAGTGGAATGTGATGCAGAGGTGTGGTGTTTTAATAACAGCAGCTGGATGTATGTAAACACACTCACACTCTCCTCACTGACCTCACTGGTTTGTGCTGTTCTTGTTGAGCCTTCAGAGTTAGAGGATGATTGAGAGCCAGAACCCAGATTACATGAACTAGAACTAGCTAAAGTAAAGGTACAGTGAAGTTGAAGTCTGACCGTCTCTTTGTCTCTTCATCTCTCAGGACTCTGAATCTTTGGACCGCTGCATCCAGACTGCTCTGTCGGCTCTCTACCCTCCCTTCCAGGCCACATCCTCGACTGTCCTCTGTCAGGTCCTCAACGTGGTGGAGAACTGTTACAGAGGAGACGGTCTCCGCTACCTGCTCCACTTCCTGCTGCCTGCAAAACAGTTCTTACAGAACCTCCAGCAACATGCCTGCGTGAGTATCCCTGGATCTGACTGACTGTAACAGCTACTCACCTGTCTGTACTCACCTGTCTGTAGAGGCTGTTCACCTGTCTGGTAACTGGTCATAATGTTGTATCAGAGCCTCAGCTGACAGCCTCTTTCACTCTGTATGTTTTGTGTTTGTTTTGGATCTGCACATATGACGTCAGATGTGGGTTTTTAGGAGGAAACAAGAACAAAGAAGAGCCTCAGATTTAGATAATCACTGTCTCTGTGAGTCAGGACTTCACTCTGTGATGACCTGACTCTCACTGATGAGTCAAACAGACCACCCTCTTCCTCACCCTCTCCCTCTGGTCGTGTCTGTTCTTGCCTGTTGAATGCCACGCACGATTGGCTGATGTGTCATGTTTGTATAAGGTGACTCGGTGGGATCGTCCCTCACCTGCTGCTGCTGCTAGGCGTTGCCCCGCACGAAGACTTCAGTCAAACAGAGGCCACAGTGTTCTGCAGGACGCCAGGGGAGAGTAACCGCTGGAAGCTGTGTGTGTTTGGCCTGTTGATGTGATTATTGACTGTAAATGTGCAGTTTGAACTGCAGCCAGAAACATGTGACGCTGTGTTTGTTTGATGCTGCCATGGTTAATGGGATCAGACCACAGCTATGGGCAGTGACCACAGCTGTTACAGAGGCTTGGACTCTTAAATCTCCTGTCACAGATGGTATTTATTACACTACAGAACACTGTTTTCATTTCATTAACAGACCAGGCAAAGTTTTGAGATTAGGCAAAATTCTCCCCCTGTGCGAAGTTAATCAAAAAGCCCTGTTCTGTGAATATATGTGGTTTACACTCCATCAATTCAAGTTTGCCATAAACTGTAACTGTAAACTGTAATTTCCTTTAGTTTTACAGCATTGCAGCATTAAATATTAGTCATTCGCACGTCAATTAATTTTTTTTAACTGTTGTTTTTGTTATGAGTACTTTTCACACAGAACACAAATATGTGGCAAAAAGCAATGTAATTTTTTTTAAATGGAAGGTAGATTTTTCTGAGCTTTTGCATCACGAATAAAGGCATCACAATCACACAGACTGCCAGAGGCTGCTCTGGGTCTGTATATTCCCAAGCGAGTATTTCACACTTTCACATTCTTTTTTCACGTTGCACTCTACATGAAAAGACGGACCTAAAGACCAGAGGATCTCGGCTTTTCAGGTGTATCTTTAAACACAGATTTGCTGTATCTTTTGTTTATCAGCGATAATGTGTTTTACACACTTGGAGTGTGCAGTTACTCTTGCGGTATAACTGGAAAAACAATGAAAATGTAGTTTACCAAAAACCTGTACTGGATAATAATCTCCTCTCTTCTCCTTGTTTCCTCTCCTCACCTCAGTTGCAGTACTGTGGTTTGTTGTTTCGTCATGAAGGCTGGCCTCTGTGCATCCATGAGAAGGTAGTCGTTCAGCTCTGTCCTCTGGACCAGCGTCTCCTCCGTCCAGGAGACTTCTATCTGCTGGTTTCTCCAGGCGCTGCTGCTCCTCCACCTCGAGCACACAGCGTCTCCTGCAGGAGCAGCGTCGCCTCCTCTCCCCGCCTGCTTCTGTGCAGCGTGTCGGCTGGCAACCATCATCATGTGGAGCAGCAGGAGGTGTTGGAGATAGCCCTGCGGTCCCTCTTCAGCATGGCCTGGCTGGACTCTGTCAACAGGGAGAGGGAGCAGCGGGGAGCGTCCAGGCTGGAGCGCTGTGTCCTCTCGGCAAACGGAGACGTCTTCAGGGTCCCCTGGGAGGACCTGGTCTACCCGCAATTCATCAGCCGACCCCGGACTGCCCTGAAGGACGACAAAGAGTCCTCTGTTAAGGATGGAGACATGTTGATTAACATGTCACATGATCTGAGTAGAGACACTAACTCCTCAAGACAGGAGGAGGTAAAGCTCCTCCCATCCTCTACAAAAACAGACCAATCACCAGCGAGCAGCGAGGCCGAGGACTCGGAGGGGGAGTACGTGGAGCTGACGGAGCTCCCGCTGCCTCGCTTCTCCCCACAGAAAGGCTCCTTAACCCAGTCCATCAGCCTTCAGCACCGAGCCCGGACCGGCACAAACACAGCTCCAACAGCACAAACACTCTCTGCTGCTACTGCACACACACCTCACAGCACTCACACGCACTCTGCTGCGAGTGCACACACACCTCACAGCACTCACACTCTGCTGCGAGTGCACACACACCTCACAGCACTCACACACACTCTGCTGCAAGTGCACACACACCTCACAGCACTCACACACACTCTGGTGCGAGTGCACACACACCTCACAGCACTCACACACACTCTGCTGCTACAACACACACTCCCAAAACCACAAACACACACTCCACCAGGTCCTGTGTGGAGGTTAGTTCCCACACCGAGCTCTGCTCCAAGCTCATTGAAGAAAACCTGAACCAGGACTGCAGACCCGTCATCCTCACCCCCATCTCCCCCACCACCTCCTCCTTTGTTCCTCCTGAAGTCATGGGAACCGTCTGCATTCAGTCAAAGCAGCAAATGTTACAGGAGCAAACAGAAGGTACTGATGTAGGCAGGAGTGTGAAGCTAAACAGTGAACCTGAAAACTGCATAGAACAGAGACTGGAGGAGGTGGTGGATCGAGGGAAAGAGGGGGAGATGGAGGAAAAGAGAGGAGAGGGAGAGGTGATGGAGAAGCAGGAAAGGATGAAAGAAATGGTAGCTTTAGTTGATGAGGGTGTAGAGAAGGAAGAGGAGGAGGTGCAGGACGAGGAGGTGGAGGAGACAGAGTATAGGAGGGATGAACATTTACTGCCACAAACACACACTACTGAGGAGGGAAGAGACATGGAGGAGGAGGATGAAAGTGAAGAGACTGAGGGAGATGGAAGAGATGGATGAGGAAGGAGATGATGAGTTAGAAGAGGATGGAGCAGAGGAGGTGGAAGTAGAAGAAGTAGTTCAGGTTATAATTGTGCAGCAGAGTCAAGAAAGATGGGAGGAGGAGCAAGTGATGAAAGATGACGAGAGAGAAGGAGGAGAAGAGAAAGACGAAGAAGAGGGAGAAGGTGGAGAAACACACACAGATAAAGAAGCAACACACACACACTCTGAGGACTCTTATTCTGAAAATACTACACTACAAACACACTTCGCAGACTCTTATTCTGAAAGTAATACACTTCACACACAGTGTGAGGACTCTTATTCTGAAAATAATACACTACAGACACACTCTGAGTACTCCTATTCTGAAAACACGACAATACAGACACACTCTGAGGACTCTGATTCCTGAAAACACTACACTACAAACACCTCCGAGGACTCTTATTGTGAAAATATTACACTACAAACACACTCTAGGGACTCTTATTCTGAAAATAACCTTTCTAAACACACTCTGAGGACTCCTATTCTGAAAACATGACAATACAGACACTCACAGGGCTCTTGTTCTGAAAATGATAAAGGGCTTACATTCCACTTGAAGGGACTCTTATTCTGAAAAAAACTCTCAGCACACACACTTAGAGGACTCTTATTCTGAAAATGATGCATTCTACACATGTTCTGAGGGCTCTTATTCTGAAAACATCAAATTACCAACACTCTCTGAGGAGTCTGAAGAGTCCAACACACCACGGGCGTCTCCTCACCAGCTCTGGATTCACTTGGTGCTGAACCCAGGGATTTTGAACATGGACAGAAGAAGCAGGAGGAGGAGAAGGAAGAAGAAGAGAAGGAGGAGGAGGAAGAGGTTGGTGGAGGAAGAACTGCAGAGCTTCAGACTGAAGGTACAGAATCCTGTTTCTCCTCCTCACTTTCATTCTACAAACCATCAGACTCTTTCTATCCTCATTTATCATCTCCTCCTCCTCTTCCCTGCTCCTCCTCCTCTTATTGTCTAAATTAGTCCTCTTCCTCCCTTCTCCTCCTCCTCAACCCCGCACTGACACTTCACTAACACTCACACCTGCTTAGATCTGGTGAGGAGGCAAGTTTAAATGTGATCAGATCAGATCAAAGCCCTGGTTTCTGCACCTTTGTAGTGTGTGTGTGTGTGTGTGTCTGTGTGTGTAGACGTTGTACAGATCAGTCAGCGTGTGTATGTGTGTCCTCCCTCCACAGGTCTCAGCAGTGAGTGACCTCCTGCTCAGTCAGAGGTCAGACTGTCTACTGGTCCCAGTCGAACACAGCCAGAGGAACCAGCACCCACGTTCCATTAGAGCTTCACAGTCCTCGATTTTTGATTCCTCCCGGTCGAGTTTCTACAGTGTGCTGCTGAGCTCCGGAGCTCTCTGTCTGCCTGGTGAGAAAGACGACTTGTGTACCTGGCAATTGTTACCAAACTCCATTGACAAAAACAGGTGATACAGAGGCAGAACACAGGAACTGCTGGAATTACACACCTCCATTTGTTAGTTTGTTTGCGTTATTGCGTGACTTTCAGTGGTGGAGGAAGTATTCAGATCATTTACATAATTAAAAATACCACGCAATAGCAAACAAACTAACAAATGAAGGCAGTGGTATTCCAGCAGCTGCTGTGTTCTGCTCGGTTAAATTACTGATTTTGTCAATGGAGTCTGGTAGTGATAAAAAGCAATGTTTCTGGTTAATAAGAACATCTGTCTCTATAGGAATCCTATTCATAATGTTGTCTAGCTCTGGACTCAGACTAGATCCTAAACTAAGATCAGAGTGAGACATAAGCTCCCATCTCTTCCAGTGTAACGCAAAGCCTTGATTTCCTGCATTCAGTAAACGCCGCGTTATAACTGTAGAGATGAAGGTGTTAAGGAGCCTCCTGTCATCAGCATCTCATCTGTGACTCTTGCAGGAACCAGAGACAGAAGTGGGCGAGCTCTGCTGACGGTCTGCACTTGGAACTCCGTGTGGTCGAACCCCGACTGTGACCGGCCTGAGCTGCTCCGCCTCCTGCTCTACTACACTTCCACCCTCAGGTACGCCCCCTCCTAGCTGTCTCATTTTCCTGCAGCAGAAAGTTAACAGGACCTAAGCGAGCTAACAGACGTTAGCGTTACTCATCGAGAGAGTGGCTATAGATGGAGCTGTATGTGTGTGTGTGTGTGTGTTCTCCATGTTTTCCAGTACTACTTTTGGTTTTAAATCTTGGGATTTGATAGGTCAAATCTTCAGAGGTCTGTTTGAGGGTTCAGGTTAGATCCAGGCTCCAGTCCAGGTCCAGGTTCTGGTTCTGGTTCCTCAAACAAACATGTTGAATGTTTCCTTCCTCATAAAACATTTTCAAAGCTGATATTAAAAAAAATAAATTATAATAAAATAAATAAATTACTTGTTGGCCCAGCCTTTCTCCATAGTTTTAAGTTAAAAGGCTGCAGCACATCCTGGCCTCCAGGAAAGTGTATCTCGTCACTTGTGTCCTTGTAAACAGGGATACTCTCATAGAAAAACTGCTCCATGTTCATTAGAGGTCAGAAACTCAACAAGGAGCTTTTACGTGGTTACACATCACTTCCTCGGGGCTAAGGTGGCTACAGAGTTACCGCAGGGACACAAGAAGAGCTATGATTGGTCGGTTTCTGATGGTGGTAGAGATTGAGATCATGTTTTTTGTCGCATTTGATCCAGTTAGTTTTGGTTTCATGCACTAAACAACTTTACCTGACACACCTATGTCCTGTCACCATCACCTACCTGTGCTATGTCTCTGTGCTTTTTATAGACAGATGTGCATCTGATTTCAGCGTCTTGTCACTTCGACTCATCTTCTCAGAAAATAACTAAGTTTCAGCATTTTTCAGCATTTTTTTTTTTCAAGTTGACATTTGATTTCATTGTCAGACCAAATTACAGTTAATTTGTCTCCTCCTCTCCTCGTGTACTACAGCAGCATTTTTTTTCTCTTCTCTCTCTTCTCTTCTTTTTGGTCTGTTTAATGGGTGACAAGCCTTATCTTCCTGTAATCAGTCTGAAAGTTCAAACCATCCAAGAAACAGTTTTCACACTGCAAACGAATTGAACCAAGGTTCAGTTTGATCCGAACTGAGGCCACCTCTTTTGGTCGGACGAAACTTTAGTCCTTTGGCCCGAACTGTGGTCTGAGAAACATTTCACACCTGTTGTTTTGGTTTGGACCAAACTGAAAAGTCAGAGAGTCTGGACGAAACAAGGTTGGTGTGAAAGCACCAAGAGTTGTCTGCTGCTTTTTACCAACACACTTCTTACAAAGACATCTCCACTGTAAACCTGCTGTCCACCACAGTGAATGAAACCACGTAAACACAGAGCTTCAGTAATGAAACAATGACAGAATGTATGATACATCCATCAGTGCTGTGCAGTAGAGATGGGCGATATTGTGTTGTTTGCAATACACTGGAAAAAAAATCCCCCATGGTAAGAATTTGTCATCCCGCGATAATAACGATAAATTCTAGTTGATGACATATTTGTCTGTGTGACGCACTCGCAGCCTGCAGCTCACATGCAGAACGAGAACAAACATGGTGGAAGGCGGAGCTGAAGCTGAGGAGGAGTTCATCGCTAAACGAGGAGCTACCTCAATAATCTGGAACTGGTTTGGCTACAGAAAATCAGACGTGGAGCAAACAACTTTAGTATGCAAATTTTGGGAAGAAAAAAAACTTATGCTTACAAAGGACGTTAACACATCCAGCCTGCTCCACCACCTCAAACACAAACACAAACCTGAGTATGAGGAAAAGATGAGGAGACAGTGATGTCAAGTAAAGTACCTACTCATTACTTATTACTCATACTTATTATCATCATTTATATCATTATCCCAATAAATACCAGAAAATATTGAGTCCATATCGCCCATTCCTGATGTCAAACATCAGTCTGACTTTAGGATCCAGTTTACATTAGAGGTTGTGCTGGTTGAGGTTAGTGGAGATGTGAGACTGTGGTTTTACTTGATGTGTAAAGTAAGTAGTGATGTTGTATCATACATGTTGCAGCTCTTCACTGGAGCTCTGTAATGTTTATGTCTGATTCATCATTTCACCCAAAATTCAATAATCTTTGGAAATGTTTTGAGATCTCCACCAGAATTTTAAATAAAGTTCTGAGTTTGAACAAACATCAGGACGTTATTGTGAGTCCTGGTTGTTTTCAGGGTCAGCCCTCAGCCGATCTGGAGTCGGGACGTCCAGTTATCATCCTCGTGTTGTTTGTGTTGACTGTAGATGTTGTTCCAGTGTTTGTGCTCTCAGTGGACAGAGAGTCAGTTTCCCTCCTGTGGGTTTTCTGAGGTCAGATAGTGGAGAACAGTTTGTGTTGACTTGGTTTCACTCATCGTCCAGTGTGACACCAGAAACACTCGGCAGACCCTGATCTCAGCTGCACGTGAGACTGCTGTAATCAGTGGGAGCACTGGTCATGTGACTGGTTTTATATTTGACACAGAGGAAATGATTGGACTGCACTGGAATCTGTTGCACACTGTTATCATAGTTTCAACAACACTGTGTGTCTGTGTGTGTTTGTTTACACAGAGTATATCCGTGAGTAAACCTGAGACATTCTCACAGTGATTTACACTAAATAACCTCAAGACCTGCAGTAAAACCATCCTCTGAATTCATCTTTACTTCATTTTGGACCTGGTCTGTTCCAGTCTAGTGTTCTCATGAAGAATTTTTTTAAATGTTTGATATCTGTGACTGATGCTGGTGACTGATGACGTCACCTGTGCGTTGCCAAGGGAGACGTTCGGGTACATAAACAGCTTCACCTGAAGTTAGATCACTCAGCTCCAGGTCCGGCTGTGGGACAGAAACAGAGTGAGCTGCCAGTGTCGTCCATCTTTGTTTTGGTGGAAACGATCTTAACCTCCCGAGACCTCCTGCGTCCTCATACAAGAACATTATATTTTGGGTTTGCTGTACCTTGTAACAGTGTAACAACAAGATGGCGACAATCTCTGTCAACACATTCTACAGCCGAGATCAAGATAAAAGTAACAGAGGAACAAAACCTGATCGGAGCTTCTGGTTGAAACTTGTTTTTATCTGCTCAGTAACATTTGTTGTTTGATATGACAACAGGACATCAAAATTCAGATTGGATTTTTTTCAGATTTCTGGACGTTTATTCATTATTTCTGTTAGTAAATGTCAGGTGTGACAGTGTTTAGTTTTTGCACAGCCATGTTTAGGCATTGAAATAGACAGTTTTATACACTGATGACTAAAATAAACCCATTGTCTCCATATGCCGACAAACAGGAGAAGAAGTTAAACATGAAGACAAAATCAATGCTCAGGTCTAAAGAGTTTAATGTGTGGTTTCACCAGGATGTGTTTTGGTGCTATTTAGGTTTAGGGACCAAAGACTGAGAAGCAGGAGGAACATGAGATGTAAATATTTTATTCACACGACAAACATTTCAACAATAACAAAGACTTCAATACAAAACTACACAAACAGAGAAACAGAGACTGTACACAGAGAGAGTCTGTTTTAAAATTTGAAGAACCAAAAAGTCCTGCACACCAAGACTCAGTTTGATATATAAAGTAAATTAAATGAATTAAAGCCAGTCTCAGTGAGTGACAGCAGCGTCCTGATGTTCTGGATCCAACTCCTCTGTCAGATTTAAAACAAACGTTCTTCCAGGAACCATAAAGACTAACTGACTGACTCAGAAAATATGTTGGTGTGTTTGAAGTACAACCACTCCTCCTCCTCCTCCTCCTCCTCTTCTGAGGAGAGGGAGAGGTGGGGCCCTCCCCCCTCCTCCTTTTATCTGGTTTTGGAGGGGTTTGCTCTTCCCCCCTCCCCTCCTCCTCCCCCCTCTTTGGTTGACTGGCTCCAGGACTTGGCTTCCTGCAGGGCCACTGTCCCCAAAACCAGAGCCTGTCTGCTCCTGGTCAGTCCTCCTCCTCCCTCCTCTCTCCACCTCCTCCTGTTATTTTAATTAGAGCATACGGGTCAGTCCTCGTCTCTTCTTCCTCTCTCTCTTGTTTGGAAACATCCAGAGTTAATTTATGGAAACTGTTCCAGCTTTGAACCTTTTCATTCTGGCTGTTAAACTGATGCTTTTTGTTCGTCACAGCTTCATTCAAACGGTTTGTCTGTTATTTATCTCCTGGTGAATGAAGTGGTTTCAAAGAGTTTCCTGTTCTGTCTCAGGCTGCATCACTGATTGATTTTAAAACTTATTTTGTTGTTGAAGCCTTAAAGCTGGAGTTTGGGACTTTTACCTAGCACCAGGTAAATCTTTCTGCATATTAATTGGTTAGCCAGAGCTGAGGGCAGCAACCGTAGCAACAGAGACGGATTAGGCAACAGCAGTTGGGAATATGGTCGAGTCCAGATGAAAAAGAAACTGGGCGTTCAGTCATTTATCTATCCCAGATGGGAAACTTAGCTTGTCGTTAGGTGATGATGATAAACAACACAATGCACAATTATAATAAGTAAATACATAAATATTACCTGAAATATCTCCACTACAAAGTGCAGAAACAACAAAACAATTTCAAAATACTAGTTGCTGCAAATTTTAAAAAAGTACTTAAGATTAAAATTTATATAAAATTACATGCGGAAATCAAGTTTTTTGCACATTGAACAGAGGAAGGATTACAGCCTGAGGTGGCTTTTCCTCTCTGGAGAGTGTAGTTACTTTCACTGCCATAAGAGGGAGACAGATGTTAAGATGATAAACTTTATTGTCCCAAAGGAAATTTGTCTTGGGCTAAAGTGCTGGATACGGCTGCATGCAGATAAAACATACATGAACACATACACATGAACGTAAAATAAACACAGTGCATAACAACGCGTTTTGGGTTAAAACACATTTGTACCTTGAGTACTGTAAGATGTCACCACCCCTCGGACACAGCACAAGGAGAGTTGTTCCTCCTTGTGGTCTAAATAATTAAAACAACAATGAGTTGCCCCCTAGAAGTGAAAGAGATTCACCTGCCTTGTAATAAAATAATAATGTAATAAATACTGTTCTGCAGGTTTAATGTTAAAAAAGAGCCTCGCACACACTTATTGCAGCAAATCGCCTGATAAACCTTTTTTTAGTTTTATCATTTATTAGAGAATCTCTGCTGCATTTTTATAAAGTCAGACTGATCTGATCTGAAAAGGGTCTCCACCACACAGTGTTTCATAGTTTATTCAAATCATTGTATTTTCTCTCGCGTGGGAGAAGCTGTGTAACACTGAACTAAATCAGGTGAACGAGATGTTCTCTCTTTGCAGGTCTTCATGTTAAACTGGCCTCAGGTCAGATCGGTGTCAGTGTTGGAGGCAGAAGAAATGTTTTTACTTTTATTTTAAAGTAAAGTTTTTATTCAGCTGAGGTTAGGGTTCAGGTCTGTTCACACGGAACATGCAACAAAGAACGACCTGCACTGACACCAGGTACCAGCTTTTGTTTTCTGGATAAAGTTCAGTCTGTTATGATGATATTTAGCCGCAGCTCTGTCAGTGTTTTCAGGAGTAAATGTTAAAGGAACAGTCTGACACTTTTAGTTTGGGTAGTTTGTGTGAGTTTAGAAAGTTCTGCTGTCACTGAGCCTTCATCAGCCTGTCCTCCTCCTCCTCCTCATCAGAACAGATGATTGACAGCTGACTGAGCATTTGTACCTGCCCCTCCCATTTCTAACAGCTACTAACACACACACACACACACGCACACGCACACACACGCACACACTGCTGGAGGCTAAATAGGGAGGCTGTGAGTGTGTTTGTGTGTGTGTGTGTCGGCTGAGTGCTCCTCAAACTGATTAGATTGCTGATTTGTCCTGATGACTGCAGCAGCTTGGTTCCCACACACACACACACACACACAAAGAAACACACACATACAGCTGACCCAGTGACCTACTGTAGAGCTGCTTTCATTCACTGCAGCCCTGAATGTATCCAGACATTTTACCTGGAGGAGTATGCGTGTGAGGATCTTTACCCTGCCAGCTCTTGACTGGAGAGTTCACAGTGAGCGAGTGTGTGTGTTGATGATGTTTCTGTCCCGCCTCCTGCACACTCCACCCAGGCTCCACCCCTCACCTGAACCAAAAGAAGTGTTTCTGATTCTCTGAACATTGACTGGCGTTCATGAAAGCGGCTGTGGACTGTGAGAGAGTGTATGAGAGTGAGAGTGTGTGTTAGAGTGGAAGAGTGCGTGAGAGTAAGTGAGTGTGTGTGAGAGTGTGTGAGAGTCCACTGGAGCGTGTACATGGATTTATTTAATCACTTATTATACCAAGGCAGTGGTACAGTCTTTGTTGAAGGTGGTCGTCATGTGACACAGTGAAGGGATTTGATTGGCTGTTTGTGACACCAGAGAACCATCACTTTGAATCTGAATAGATTTGAATTGATTTTATTTCATTTGCTTATGAAAAAGATTTAAAATACCCTGTGGAGCAAAGAAAGAAAATCAATAAGTCAGTTTTTTTGGCACTTCCTGTTTGTTGAGTGCCCTCTGCTGGTCAGGGTACAATCCCACCACCTAACTGATCCTCGACTCAGTCCAACCTGACAGTCACAATACCTCATATGTTGCTCTGTGTGTGTGTGTGTGTGTCCTGCTGTTTTAGTGGTGAGGTAATGTGTTAGTTGGTCTGTCAGGAGGGTAAAGACTCAGTCAATCAGTGTAGAAAAACAGGAGGCCTCCTCTTTTTTATTTATACCCCACACACACACACTCTCTCTCACACACAGACACACACCCCTCCCCCTACAACCTTCAACAAAAAGGAGGTCGGCGGTTGGCTCCTTTGTGGCGCCTGCAAACACAACTTCAAAGCTTTGTCGCTGCCATTTTGTAGGGTGATGTCATTCCCACACACTCAAACACACACACCCCCTCACCCACACACACACCTCTTGTGTGTGTCAGTGGTCAGCACAGACAAAAATAACTACAGACATCAGGACATCAGTGTTTCTCCCCTCCTTCAATGCTTCAGGTTTGTGTTTGATATGATTGTGGGTGAGGTCAACTTCATTTCCCCCTCCCGTGCGATGTCACTTGTATTGCCTGTAGCCTCCTCCCTCTCTCTCCCTTTGCAGGCCTATGGCTGGGCGTTGGATAGTATGCGTCCTTGGCGGTATCAGTATGGAGGAGTGCACACTGCCGGACAAATGGGCTGGCGATTGGCACCTGGAGGACTGCAGCAGCAGCACCACGCGCCAATCCCGGGCCCTTGTTCAGGAGATGAAGGTGGCGGCGGAGGTGAGCTGCGAGGGGAGGCGGGGCCTCCGTCAGTGGAGCTTCGCCTGGTCCAAGTAACCAGGAGACCAAGAATGTTTGACAGGAAGATGGAGGTGGCGCTCCAAGACCACGAGACTCTGCCCACAGGCGGGCGCTCTGGCTCCGCCCTCAGCAGAACCTCCGTCTCCCCTCCAGAGCAGCTGTCAGGACTCTGGGGGCTTCATGAGTCCTCCTCCTCCTCCGTCCTCCTCCTGCCCCCAGGGAACACCAACACCTCCTCCGCCTCCCTCGTCCTCCTCCTGCCTCCCCTCACCTCCTCACCCATCACCTCCACCTGCTCCCATCCCACCCCCAAGCACCCCATTCACTCCAGCGTCTGTTCCGCAGCGCCTCCCACAGGCAGAGTCTTCTGACCACGTGGATATCTCCTCCTCCAGCCCCAGCATCCGCCGCCTGGGCTCCTCCCCAGCTTCATTCCCTCCTCCAGCCTGCTCCTCCTTCTCCACCACCTCCTCCCTCCTCAGCAGGCAGCCAGCACTCAGGAAGACTCAAACCCGACTGTCCCTCACCCGAGTGTCAGTGCGGACCGTGTCCTCGTGCTCTGTGAGCGATGCGCAGAGAAACACAGGTGTGTTCATCCGGGCCTGAAGTCAAGCAGCACCGAGGCGGCCCGACCACACACTCTACCCCAGGGCCCGGCTGCTCCACGGCTGGGCGGGACAGGGAACTCGCACCCTAGGATTCCCGGCACCCAAGACCTGAGCAGCCCACAGCAGACCCCGGCCCAGAGGTGGGTAATCCAGCCAGAGGAGTTTATTTATTCTATTGCGTGGAGAAAGTGATGAATAGTTTGGAAGCAGTGGCTCATGGGAAATGTTGTGTCTGTGCAGTAAGCTGTGTCACATTGTGGATGAGATGGTGACAGCGGAGGCGGAAATACGTTCGCTCTCTACAGTACATCATCCATCACTACTTCCCGAGATGGACCGAGGCCGACCTGCCTCAGGAGTTCCTGAGGGGAAGCGACTCTGTCTCTTTGGGAACACAGGAGAAACTCCTGGACTACAGTCAGTTCTTCCCTCAGAGCTGGAGGCCTGCCACTGGAAACACACCATCAGGTGCCTGCTTCCTCAGACATGTAGGTCACACAGTATAATGTTAGACTGGAAGTATTATATAAAAATCACAGAAAACACAGGAATATTGCAGAGATATACCAAGAAAGGGCTAAAGCAACATTGGGTTTCAAACTGTAAATAATTTAGACTTGTTCACTTAGAAAGCGGCTGTGGACTGTGAGGAAGTGTATAGAGTGAGTGTGTGTTAGAGTGGAGAGTGCATTGAGGTAGTGAGTGTGAGGAGTGTGCTTGAAAGTCCACTGGAGCGTGTACATGGATTTATTTAATCAACATTATACAAAACTGATGCAGTCTTTGTTGAAGGTGGTCGTCATGTGACACAGTGAAGGGATTTGATTGGCTGTTTGTGACACCACAGAACCATCACTTTGAATCTGAATAGATTTGAATTGATTTTATTTCATTTGCTTATGAAAAAGATTTAAAATACCCTGTGGAGCAAAGAAATCAATAAGTCAGTTTTTTTGGCACTTCCTGTTTGTTGGGTGCCACTAACGAATCGGTGATCACCACCTAACTGATCCTCGACTCAGTCAACAACATACAATGCCCTCATGTATATTTAACTCTAATATTATTGTATGCATGTGTGTCCTGCTGTTTTTAGTGGTGAGGTAATGTATTGGTGGTCATCAGGAGGTGAAGACTCAGTCAATCAGTGTGGCTGGGAAGCCTCCTCTTTTTATTTATACCTCTCTCACACGGGCCACCTCCTCAGCCTTCCAGCAAAAGGGGGTCGGTTGCATCCTTTAGCGCCTGCAAACACAACTTTAAGCTTTATCGCTGCCATTTGTGAGATGTCATTCCCACACACACACACACACACCCCTCCCACACACACACCTCTTGTGTGTGTCAGTGGTCAGCACAGACAAAAATAACTACAGACACATCAGGACATCAGTGTTTCTCCCTCCTTCAATGCTTCAGGTTTGTGTTTTGATGCTCAGGTTAATGGTCAGAGGTCAACTTCATTCCCCCCTCCCCCGTGCGATGTCATATGACCTGTAGCCTCCTCCCTCTCTCTCCCTTTGCAGGCCTATGGCTGGGCGTTGGATGGTATGCGTCACTTAGCCGGTATCAGTATGGAGGAGTGCACACTGCCGGACAAATGCCAGGCTGTGATTGGCTGCCTGGAGGACTACCAGCAGCAGCACCCGCCAATCCCGGACGCCCATTTCCAGGAGATGAAGGTGGCGGCGGGTGAGCTGCGGGGGGAGCGGGGCCTCCGTCAGTGGAGCTTCGCCTGGTCCAAGTGTCAGGAGACCAAGAAGATGTTTGACAGGAAGATGGAGGTGGCGCTCAAGACACGAGACTCTGCCCACAGACGGCGCTCTGACTCCGCCCTCAGCAGAACCTCCGTCTCCTCCAGGAAAACGCTGTCAGGACTCTGGGGGCTTCGCGAGTCCTCCTCCTCCTCATCGTCCTCCTCCTGCCCCCCAGAGGAAGACACCAACACCTCCTCGCCTCCTCGTCACTCCTCCTCCTTGCTCCCCCTCACCTCCTCACCCATCACCTCCACCTGCTCCCATCACACCCCCCAGCGCACCCCATTCCTCCAGCGTCTGTTCCGCAGCGCCTCCACAGACGAGTCTTCTGACCACGTGGATATCTCCTCCTCCAGCCCCAGCATCCGCCGCCTGGACTCCTCCCCCAGCTTCATTCCCTCCTCAGCCTGCTCCTCCTTCTCCACCACCTCCTCCTCCTCCAGCAGACGGCAGCAGCTCAGGAAGACTCAGAGCTTCGACTGTCCCTCCACCCCCGAGGTGTCACGGTACGGACCGTGTCCTCGTGCTCACAGCGAGCCGGTACGCAGAGGAAACACAGGTGTGTTCATCCGGGGCCTGGAAGTCAGCAGCACCGAGGCGGCCGACCACACACTCTGCCCCAGGACGGCTGCTCACGGCTGGGCGGGACAGGGGCTACGCACCCCTGGGACACCCGGCACCCCAAGAACCACAGGCAGCCCCACAGCAGACCCCCGACCCAGGGGAAGGTGGGTAATCAGCCAGAGGGAGTTTATTTATTCTCTTTATTGCGTGACAGAAAGTAGTGAATAGTTTGGAAGCAGTGGCTCATGGGAAATGTTGTGTCTGTGCAGTAAGCTGTGTCACATTGTGGATGAGATGGTGACAACGGAGCGGGAGTACGTTCGCTCTCTACAGTACATCATCCATCACTACTTCCCCGAGATGGACCGAGCCGACCTGCCTCAGGACCTGAGGGGGAAACGCTCTGTCGTCTTTGGGAACCTGGAGAAACTCCTGGACTTCCACAGTCAGTTCTTCCTCAGAGAGCTGGAGGCCTGCTGGAAACACCCGCTCAGAGTGCCGCACTGCTTCCTCAGACATGTAGGTCACACAGTATAATGTTAGACTGAGTATTATTATATAAAAATCACAGAAAACACAGAGATATTACCAGAGATATACCAAGAAGAGCTAAAGCAGCAACAGGTTTTCAAACTGTAAATAATTTAGACTTTGAATGCATCATCGCATGGTTCTTATAACTCTCTCTCCTCTGTGTGTTCATGTACAGATATTTACTGTGTGTTTAAAATGAGACAAAAAAAGTCAAATTCAAAGTTCAAATTTTGTACAATCTTTTGTTTTCATAAAAACTCATGAGAACATGTATAGTGTAGTACACCTCACACGTATAAGGACAGTATTTCTGAGTAGTAGACGTGTCTAAGGTTTGTGATATTAGCTTCAAAAATGTCGTCAGTCGGGTTATAGTTGAGATTACTTAGCAACATTAAGCATTATTGTTCAGAAGGTGTTTGTGTGTAGGTCAGTAGGTACGGTGATGCAAACTGTT
Source organism: Lates japonicus (assembly GCA_033238685.1). Classification (NCBI taxonomy): domain Eukaryota; kingdom Metazoa; phylum Chordata; class Actinopteri; family Centropomidae; genus Lates; species Lates japonicus. The sequence continues at coordinate 5,165,082 of BRZM01000022.1, read as the reverse complement.
GCTTCAAGAACAAAAAAACAGCAACAACTTCACTTTTAAAATGAGTAATGTAAGGTCAGAGTTTACGTTAGCAGCTAATATGGACGTTAATACTCCACATACAGAACAACCAGACGCGTTTGTAGGAAATAAATACATAATAGCCAACATTTCAACAACAATAAAATACAGATGTTATGATCCAACAAATGTATTTTATCAAAAGTAGTCTGTAGTGTGTGGTGCTTTTACTTACGTTTAGTATCTGAATACTTCTTCCACCACTGAAAGTCACACAACAACACAAACAAACAAAGATGGAGGCAGTGGTACTCCAGCAGCTCCTGTGTTCTGCTCAGTAAAATTCCTGTTTTTGTCAATGGAGTCTGGTAGTGATATATGTAATGATGTTGTCAGTGGCATAAACGTGCATTGAGTTATCCTCTCACTTGGTTTGACAGCGTATTTTATAGATCACACAATATTCAACTCTTTATTTAACATATTTCCACTGGACATTTTGGCCATCGATATTTTAATCTAACAGACTACACATCATACAGGCCGAACATAAACTGGAGGAGAGGAAGCTGCTCTGTTTGAATCTAATTCTCAGTTTGTTGTGTTTGAATCAGATTTTCAGTTTGTTGTGTTTGAATCAGATTTTCAGTTTGTTGTGTTTGTAAAATGTGTTGAATGAAATGTTGTTTTTGTCTCTTAACAGCAGGAGCAGTTTGGTCTGTACGCTCTCTACAGCAAGAACAAACCAAAGTCTGACGCTCTGCTGTTAAATCACGGAAACGCCTTCTTCAGGGTGAGAACTCAAACCATGACCTTTGACCTCTGGACTCATTCAGGCTTTCACCTCTGACCCCTGACCTCTGAGTGGGAGTTCTTTCCCACATTCCTCACATTTTTTAGAGAATAAAATCTCCTGACTCTGATCTTTATCTCCCTCCAGAGGAAGCAGGTGGAGTTGGGAGACAAAATGGACCTGTCATCCTACTTGTTGAAGCCCATTCAGAGGATGAGTAAGTACGCTCTGCTCCTCACTGACCTCATGAAGGAGGTGGGCGTGGCTCAGGAGGCGGAGCTTGTCACCCTGCAGGCCGCCACCAACATGGTCAAGTTTCAGCTTCGCCATGGGAATGACCTGCTGGCAATGGACGCCATCCGAGATTGTGACGTAAGTTTATTAGAGCTGAGGGTTTCAGAATAAAGAAGAAAGAAAAAGAGGCTGCAGAACTTTTTTCAGATTCCTCCTGTTTTTAAGTTTTCTTCAGTATCACAGTAATCCAGTGATAGTGATAGTGATTGTCTGTACATCCATGGATACACTGCAAACAGGAGGTCATCACAGACAATTCAGCTGCTTTCAATGGAGACAGTTTGACAAATTTCTTTCTGCAGGTGAACCTGAAGGAGCAGGGTCAGCTGATCCGTCAGGACGAGTTCACTGTCTGGACCGGGAGGAGGAAATGTCAGCGTCACATCTTCCTGTTTGAGGAACTCGTCCTCTTCAGTAAACCCAAGAAGATGGAGGGAGGGCTGGATGTCTTCATCTACAAACACTCCTTCAAGGTGAGGCACCAGACATCAGATAGAGTTAGAGGGCGCACTCTGAGGTCACGGTCTGGTTTTTAAATGTAAAAGTCTCGTTTGTTCCTCAGACAGCAGACGTGGGTCTGACGGAGTCGACGGGAGACAGCGGGCTAAGGTTTGAGATCTGGTTCAGGAGGAGGACGTCCAAGAATCAGACCTTCATCCTCCAGGCCGCCACGTCGGATGTCAAACACGCCTGGACGAGCGACATCGCCCGAATCCTGTGGACCCAGGCCACGAGGAACAAAGGTACAGACACAGGAGAGATCCTGATCCAGTCTTTATGTTTCTGATCCTCTGAACGTATCGACTGACTGGTCCTCTGTGTTTGGTCAGAGATGCGTCTGAAGGAGATGGTGTCGATGGGAGTGGGGAACAAACCGTTTCTGGACATTCAGCCGAGCGATGCAGCCATCAGTGACCGAGCTGTTCACTGCATCATGAAGAGCAGAGGTATCACTCACACCTGAAAATAAAATTATTATATTGTACTATAAAATACCATAATATCTTCTCATATCTGTCTGATACTACACCACAGAATTCTGTCATAATCTCCTATATTCATTGTCTGTATATTACATATTTATGTTATACAGACTAATATTTATTGTTGATGTATTTATGTAGTTTGATAAATTATATAAACATTAATGGATTAGTGTAACACAATATAGATATTTTTATGGTTTTATCTGTTCCTGTCTCTCTGGTCGTCTCCTTGTTGTGCTGCAATGATTCATTTCTCTCCTGGGATTTTGTTTTATTTATTTTTTAAATTATTATTACTGTAATTTTTACACAGTAGACTGTTCTCAGCGTTCTTATTTTTGTTGTTTTTCTATCATAAATTTATTAATCTTAAGGTTATTTTTATTTTTATTGACTCATTTTGTCCAAACACACTGTATCGACTAGTTTAAAAAAATTATATGAATCAGTTATTTAGACGATGAAAAATGTTCTAAAGTGATTCTTCACACTGAGAATAACTTTCTTCGTATTGATTGATTATTTAAACAATCGATCAGTCATAGTTGTTAAAAATTGAATTGATCAACAAAAACTGATCAACGATGTGTGTGTGTTTAGGTGCCAGGACGAGGGCGTCCATCGCCGTCTCCGTCTTCGATCACTCTAACCCTTTTAAACGAGGAGCAGTGACCTCTGACCCCTCGACATCAGGACCCTCTTCCTCCAGTCTGCTGGGGCCGCTCAACCTGCACATGTACAGGTACGACACACACCTGTCCACTGTGCTGCCATTCAGTTCAGTTTGATTTAAAGTTCACTGTTTCATAACCACATTTCCTCCTCCCCCCTCAGCCAAACCCTCTCCCCCTCTCCTGCTGCTGAGAGCTCCTTCATCACTTCCTGTATTGAGGAGGATGAGCAGGAACATGAGACCAGCAGTCAGCCCTCCATGAGTACGTACAGACCGGGTTCAGAGTCTGACAGCCAAATATATTAATATAACAGGAGGTGTCGCTCCTGACGTCAATGTGTCTGACAGCAGATTTCCTCTTCTCTCTCTCAGCCACAGAGAGTTCAGGTTCATCGTCTCGCTGTCTCTCTGGTTCCACCGGCTCCGACAGCGGGTGCGTCTCCTCCCACCTCCAGGAGACACTGCCTGAGGAGCCAAGCCCCCCCAGTCAGCCCTCATCCTCCACCTCCAACAAACAGCACCTCAGCAGCCAGTACATTTCAGCTGTGAGTAATCAGAGTCACTGAGGTAATGTGATAGAAACTCTGTGTTCAGACGTTAACTCTGTCTGTTTGTCCTCAGAAATCTGCTCCGGTCATCGGCCCGGCCACCATCGTGTGAGTCAGCTCAGCTGTCGGACTCAACTGTAAGTCAGCACCTCCACCTTCCACAGCTCTGAGTCCAGACCTCACTGCAGCAGCTGCTTTTAAAGCTTCACTGCAGATCAATGTCAAAGTAGTTGTACTTGAATGAGCTGTTTTCAGACACTTTTGTACTAGGGAGAAACCTCTATGATCACCAGGCATGCAGGAGAGAAAACTGGCAATTAATCCAGTCATTCCTTCACCCAGGCTGCAGCCCCCACCCCCTGATCTACAGACTGGATAGGTATTGCAGATATCTAATCCAAATCTTCCTTGTGAAAAAGAACTTTTCAGATATCCACAGCCTCATTCTTCCTGTCCAGAATGACTAGTAACAGTTGTAGATATCTGAAGTGGCCCATTGTTTTGAACCATCATAAATAAAAATGTTACACGCCTTTGAAACAATCACATGAACTTTATTGACATGATAATAATTAAATACAGTTTTTAAAGGTTCACAGTTTGACTGAACAGTTACTGCTGTGATTGATCTGTTACACTTTTTTCTGTTAACTGATACATGAAATCATTCAACGTCTTCAGTAGATACTGACTGATACTGGATCATTGTGGCTGATGCCAATACCAATTTTAGGAAGTAAATATAATATGCTGATATTCCTTATATATATATTTTACTTTAGTATTTACTATAAGTATTTTCGTTTTCTATTTCTCTACATTTCAAAGGGAAATATTCTACTTTATACTCCACTACATTTATTTGACAGCTTTAGTTACAAGTTAATTCTAAGATGAAGATTTTACACAGATACTTTAACAATCATATAAATATGTGTGTGTTTTTAAACAGATTATATATGAAAATAATTGATCAGTGAACATTGAGAGAAAATCTTTGTTATTCATCAGATGTTCATCCAGTTGTGTCCATGTTGTTTGTGTCTCTGCAGGTTCGGCTCCTTCCTGCTGCAGTTTGAAGTTTCTGACAGTTTGAAGTCGGAGTTTAATCAGCACTGTTCAACTGTTCAACTAAAACACTTTTTGATTTTGTACGACGTTTGAAAGCAGCTGAGTTTAAATGTTTTATTTATGTGCTACAGAGCAGGTACAGTAGAGTGTGGTGTAAATAAGACGTGTTAGAGTTTATAAAGGTCTCTGTGTAGTTTGACTCCTCACAGCTGCTGCTTTGTTGTTTCTGTTGTCATTTTTTGTGCTGATCCAGAGTCAGTCTGCCAGCAGCTCGTCCGGTCTGTGAGGAGGACAGGTTTGTGTCAGAGCTGGTCCAGGGTCAGCTGGACTCACTGTACATGTGTGTAAATAAACCCACAGCTGAGCGTCTGCTGTCACTTTTCTTACTTGAATAATAAACATGAGTTTGTTCAAACGGAGCTGAGGTTCATTGTGTTTCTTTGTCATGTGTGTGTGTGTTTGCTGTTCTGAGGTCAGCTGATGTCTCTGCAGCTTCCCTGAAGTCTCTCCTTCGTCTCAGGTCATAGTTTTCCTTCAGCGTTGACAGCAGCCTCCTCTTCATCCTCTCCTGAAACACAGTGAGTCACTGCACATCAGCACTTCACTTACACTGATGCAGATAAAATCCTCTGTCACTGGGTGTATACAGTGTCTATCAGGATGTAATGTGGTAAAGAATCAATAGACAATTTGTAATAATCAATAAAAACTTCTTAAAACCTCTTTTAGATTATTTCTGGAGGTAAAATTCACACAAGGAAAAGGCAACGGTTAAAACAGTTTAAGATAAACTTTGTGTGTGTAACTATATCAGTTGTTTTTCTGCTTTTCTGTTAATTATCTTCTGACCCTTTGAGGGGTCCTGAGCCCCAGGTTGGGAACCACAGATATATCAAGGCGAGACACTACAGGCAGAAACATTGTTTTACTATTTTGCTTCCATAACCAGTTTTCTTTCATACTAGTGGAAATGTGAAAATGTCAAAAATACACATTCAGGTTTTTATTTTACTAAACATTGTTTGCATCAGTCTTATTTCTCAAAATTAGTCACTGAGTCAGAAATCTCAAATTCACCAGATTCTCAAGTTATTTTCCTGTCCATACTCTGAAGGTTTATACACAAGGCAAGTATATTTGTGCAGCACATTTCAACAACACAGCAATTCAATAGTGTGCTTGTTCTGTTATGAATGTGTATAATGTAACTGCATGAATCATACTATGCAAAGCTTATTTACTTATTGTGGGTGTAAACTCTAAGTTCTGTGATCTTGTTTCTGTTTGCAGAGCCACAGGTTCACAGATCAGAGTTTTAATCCTTGTCATAATCAAAATGAAACTTTTTAAAAATGTCTTTTAAACTCAAATTACTTTTTTTCTTTTTAAATGTTTTTACGACTCACTGATCCAGACCCTCAGCTGGATCTGGATCCGGATCAGTGTTTCTGTCACTGACCAGTAGATGTTCAGTTTTCTCCAGTTTCCTCCTCAGCAGAACCAGTTCACTGCCCTGTGACGTCAGTCTGAGTCCAGCACCGCCTCCGTCCTCTGATGATCCTCCACCTGCTGCAGGCTGCTGCAGCTCAAACAGAAGGTCATACGCTCCACCTGCACACAGACCTCAGGTCAGATTTAAGGGCACAGTACAGTAAAATGACATGCCCACAGACTGTCCCTCAGTTAAACCACTGATCTCAGGTCAGTTTAATCTCAGACTGATAACAGGTCCCAATCGGCACATGATAGTGAGTGAAGCTGAAACAGTCCACTGACTGATGAAACTATTTTAAACATCAATGAATAATTAAAGTCATTTTCACCAGCTCGAAGTTGTTAAATGTGAATATATTGAAGTTTAACGTGAACCTCTGTGGCTGCTGGTCAGACATAACAAGACGCCTGAAGATGCAAATGTTATTTGTGATGGTTGTCTTTTAAACATTTATATAAGCTGACAGTAGAAGGATGCTGGTGTTGTAGTTTCTCACTGTTTAATGACATTGTATAGACTAAACAGGTCAACGTTGATAAAGGAAACAATCAGATCAAGTGATAAAGAAAACAGCTGTTAGTAACTTCTGTAAAATTGGAAAGATATTCACAGATTAAAACTTCCTGGATCAATACGTGAATGAATAAAGTATCACTTAAATCACCTCACACATCAGTGGTCTCCTGGTGGTTATACTACAGCATTTGGTTTGGAAATAAAACAATTTTCCATCATTTTGAAATAGTTCAACCTTGACATTCAGTGTCATTGGGATTACTTCTCTCTTGACCTAATAAAATCAAAAACAAGGAGAAGGAGGAGGAGAAGCTGATCCTGGCTGTAACTAATAAGCCACTTATTTATGATCTAACAGAAATTGGTGTCCATGATAAATATTTGAAATCAAGAGTGGAGAGATGTTGTTAAGTCTGTCAGGGTGTCAGGTCTGTGTCTTTTGTCACACTGAGTACTGTTGTATTTATTCCACCAGAAAAAAAATGGTGAGCAGTTACTGAAAATGTAAGGTCTTCACAGACGTTGTTTAGGAGCATGTTTCAGGGTATTTGGAGTGGATTGGGACAGATTTGTAGTCAAAGTTTAATTGTATTTGGTATCTGTTTAAGGTTAGTGTTGGCGTTTTGGCCTGCACTTTTTCCATTGGTTAGAACCTTTGAATAACCTCTCCTGATTGGAGTTATTTCCACCAATCAGGTGCGGTTGCGGAACAGAATCAGTCGACCAATCAGCGATGCTGGCTAGCACGTGCCGTCGATGGCCGTTGTCTGCGCCGAGGAGAGTGGAGTTACAGAGAAACTAAGTCGGAAAACTGAGTAAAAACACAGTAAAATCAACATTTGAGTCGTCGCTGTGTTAGCGCCACGGAAAACGTCATTACTGATCAAGTCTCGATGCTAAAGCAAGCGATGGAGCTGGTTTTTGTCGAACACGAGTGAGGCTGGACGCTGCACACCTGCAAGGTAAGGCTAACGAGCTAGCTAATTAGCGGCGAGCGTTAGCATTAGCTTTCTCTTTTAGTTACGTCCTTGACACTTATCAATCATATCAATTTTCAGTCGAATTTTATTCCTCGGGTTTGTGTTTCTGTGACCAAAGCGTCCCTGACATGAGTTTAAGACTCCATCGTGGACCGATGATAACCTAATGAGCCTCTCTTGGTCTGTTGATATCTCTTTATGGTCACTGTGTAGACATGTTTCTTCTCTTTGTAATGTTGTGTAACGTTATGTACCGTCCTGGTCATTTAAAGTCAGTTTGTGGCGGTTTAACATCTCGTGGTCGTTTTGCGTCTCAGTTTTTGTCTCTTTTTGGCCGTTTTGTGTGTTTGTGGACACTTTACATCTATATATACATCAGGGATATATTACAGACCTGTTGGGTCTGTGGTAATAATCTGTTGTGTATATCAGTGATCGGTAATTTGTTTGTGGTGACCTGGTAATTGCTTGAGCACAGTTGCTTTCAATAAACGCTGATATTTTGGTCTTTTTCAGACACTTGTGGCGACATCTAGCCTCTTTGATTTGACATATTTCTAAAACTTACAGGAGCTTTTATCAAATTGTCAACCTGTGTGTGTGTGTGGAGGAGCTGAGACCAGAGTTTACGATGATAAAATCACCGGCCAAAATGTCCGGTTAAAAATATGCTTAATACCCTAAATAGTCTGTTGTGTGACAAATAAAATTTGTTGACAAGGCTGATTTGTTGAGAGGATAACTCTGGTATTTTGAAACCTGGACCTTGTTTTCCCATATAAATGATCGACAGGGACAAAAACCTCGGGAATCGGTGCATTATTGATCAGGAACAGTGAACCCGGCAAACGCTACCAGACACAGGAGCTGCGGGAACACCACTGCCCACATCTGTTAGTTAGTATGTGTTACTGTGTGACTTTCAGTGGTTGAACAAGTGTTCACATTTACTGAAGTAAATGTGCCACATGATAACTAGCAAACAGATCGAGGCAGATGTGTCTCTGCAGCTCCTGTATTTGTCAATGGAGTCTGGTTGAGATTTTTTTTTAAAGCGGTGTTTCTGGTGAATAAAAAGACATATCTCTGTAGGAATCTTGTCCGTAATGTCATCAGATAATTGTAATAACAACCAGAGCCTGTCAGTGAACCGCTTTGGTGAACTACTTTGATGTGGACGTGTGTACAGTTTGTTTACATTGCAGCAGCTGTCCTGTTCGCGGTGTCCAGGTTCACCCTTCCTGATCAATACTGCGCCGATTCCAAAGACGTTTGTCCTTATTAATTATTTAAACCCAAAAACGCGATCCAGAGTAAAAAATAACGGAGCTATCCCTTTTAACGTATAAACTTTTATAATTCAAAACTTTGGTTTTACCCCCGCTGTTTCATTCGCTCAGTGTTTGGTCACGTGACTCGGCTCGACTCGCATATTAACGTTTAATATAACTCCGACTTGTCTAAGCAGACATCCCTCAGAGTTCAGTCATGCTGACTACTTTACATAAATTACATTTGTTGGATCATAACGTTTGTGCTTTATTGTTGTTTTAATGTAGGCTGTGAAATGGCTGTGAAACATATGTCCGGTAGTTGTTCTGTATGGCCGGAATCCCTCAATATTAATGGACAAATTGGCCGTCATATAAAAGTCTAGCGTAAACACATTTGAAACAGGAGACACGCGACAGTAAAACACAGCAGAGACTCACACTGAGCTGAAATGAAACGAGTGCACTGAAATCTAGTAAATAATACGAGTAATATATTGTTTTCTTAATGTTTTGATCTTCTACATTAATTTTCTTTGATTTCTTGGTTTCTCCCGCCCAAGACAGTGGTACGGGAACTTCAGTACCCAGAATCCCTCTGTGTTTTTACTCTGATGGTTTAAACAGTTGCAGCTTTACATTAATGTTTGTTGTGTTTTTCTCCTCAGGACTCAGAGTTGAAGCAGGAAACGGTTGAACTGACAGAAGAGACAGACGTGAAGATTTCCACAAGGTCAGTGTGAGTTTATTCTTTTCAGTCTGACTCTGTCATTATCTCAGCTGAACTTTGACTCTTTAAAACGTCTGTTCTGGAACAAATAAGTTTAAGATCTTTAAATGCTAAATTGGTAAGTATCAGTCAAAGTAGTCATTGTTCCAGTGCTTTACTTGCACCACACAGATAGAAAACGCGCACTCTGGCAGAAACAGAACCATGAACATTAGTTCCACGTCTCTATGAAGTAAAACATAAACTTCTGTGCACCCCCAACCAATTTAAAAAGTTAGTCCAAAAAAAATTAGTGGATTCTTAAAAAAGGTATTGACTTAACTTTAATCTTTAAAACTCTTCCTGCTCTAATTTTTGTTATAAATGTCAGTTATGTTTCTGTGTGGTGGAAATGAGCATAAAACATGTCATAATATAGTAAGGGATTAAAAAAAAAAAATCAAAAAACGTCAGTATAGTAAGGTATAAAAAGTGATAGTATAGTATGCCATCGAAAATGTCATAGTATGTGGTCAAAAAAAGACAAACAGTTTGATTTGTTGGTCTCAGGCTCTGAAGGATGTGGATCTGATGTTTATCTCAAACTCCCTCTGATCTGATCTGAAAATGTTGTGGTTCAGATATAATGTAGAATATTGATGTTTTTAGGTTGAATTGTAGATGAGGATGAGGTAATGTATTTCTTTTATTTCCACAGTGTCACCACTTCATCCATGAGTCCAGAGACCAGAAAATCCTCGACACAGAGATGTCCATCCAGGTAAATCAGCAACATCATTACATCAACCTATATATGTCTGTGTTCAGTAATAGTTTATAAGAACTGTAGTAGTGAAAATATCACAGTTCATAGTTACAGTAAGTAGTCCATAGACAGAAAATGAACCCAGTCATTTTTAGATGAAATGGTTGATGAGGACTTTCTCTTTTATTTCCTCCAGGTGTCACCACTGAGTCCAGAGACAGAGACCTCCAGGTAATTCATAATCATTATATAAACTGTCCATCAGAGACATTACTTTGACATTAAATTATGAATCTGTAGTATTTACTGATATTCTGTTTGCAAAGATGAAGTTCACATTTTTCCTCATTTAATGACCAATTATAAATCATTACAAACAATTATTGTACTTAATATAATGTATTTTGACTTTAAATGTTTTGTGTTTTTCAGGTGAAGTCACAGAAACCAGTGGATCCACTAAAAGTGAAGGTAAGAACATGTTTTTATTTCTTTAAAAACACATCATGGAAGAAATTAATTGAATTAGTAAACAGTTTAATTAATAACATTAACACAAACTGTAGTAACTTGGTAACATTATTAGTCATTACTCTACTAATTTAAATAATTCAATGGTAATTAATACTAATTAATGGTAATAAGTAGTAACTAAACAGCAGTAAGTTCCTGTTACTAACATGTTGTTATGTCTCTGCAGGAGGAGGAGTCGTCAGCAGCTGAAGTCCTGGAGCTGAAGTGGAAAGAAAACAACAGTTATGAAGATGTTAATGAGCAGACCAGAGTGAAAACCTCCTGCTCTGCTCCTTCATGTTGTTACAGTGGAGACACTTTGTTTTATCTCCTCCTATAATGTAGCTGTGATCAAACATGTCTCTGTGTTAAACTGCTTATAACACAACTGTTGGGTTAGAAGCAGTTAAACACAGACATGTTCTGTCCTGTGTGATCACAGCTACATGATGTGTTCAGGCTCAGAGAATAAAACAAAGTGTCTCAGTCAAACTTCTGTCATTATCTTTACTGTGGTTTGTTAAATGTCTGAAACTAAATCATTAAAATGTTTCTGATTAAACTTTTCAGTTGATTTTCTCTATTGTAAAATCATGTCACACAAATCACTTTATTAAGCAAAATATTCTGTACTTGTAGCTGCTAAATTAAATTCTAAGATTAAAATCCTATGCAGAGAATATCTGTTTAATAACCTATCATACATTTAATGGTTTTAAACTTTTTAAAAAGCTTTACACTTGTTTCTAACACATTCCATAAATTTTTTAGTTTAGTTCTTTAAACTTAGATTTATACTAAAGGATTTATTTTAAAGTTACAAAGTCTTAAACTGAATTTGAAACTTATTTTTCAAACTTTTCTAAAGGCTTTAAATTATAAAGATTTTAAACCTTTTTAAAATTATTTCGATACTTTTTATTTCATAGTTAAGCTACTTTTAAAACTTAATTCTTATTTTCATACTAAAATTTAAACTTGTTTGTTAAAGGCTTAATTTATTTTTTGCAGGTACATTGAGGAAAAATACTTATTACTAATTAAAACTGATTAAGTCAGAGCAGCTTTAACTTGATGTTAGTTTCAGAGGTTTTAAAGAGTCAAAGTTCAGCTGAGATAATGACAGAGTCAGACTGAAAAGAATAAACCCACACTGACCTTGTGGAAATCTTCACGTCTGTCTCTTCTGTCAGCTCAACTGTTTCCTGCTTCAACTCTGAGTCCTGAGGAGAAAAACACAACAAACATTAATGTAAAGCTGCAACTGTTTAAACCATCAGAGTAAAAACACACAGGGATTCTGGGTATTGAAGTTCAAATTATCAAAAGACAATTAAATGTGAAGGTAAAAGCTGTGCTGTTCTATCTGTGAGGTTCTCAGTTTATTTTTATTTCCTATGATCATTTTTAATTACTATGAAGTGTCTTAGAGTTCCTCATTTCAACACCGAATTAACGTACTATAAGTGTAAACTGATCAGCACTTTATAATGAACTAAACCAGGAAACACACCAGACTCAGACTTGTTTTGGATGTTGAATGATAAGTCTGGGCTGTGACTGGACAGAAGCTTTAACGTCTATTAAGTACAGTTTGTCTCTACAGCCACCAGAGGGCGCTCTGCCTCTACAGATGTGCTGCTACTGCAGCTGCCAAAACCAGCACAGACAAATGTTCCATTCATATATGACATATGTTACATTATTACCTTTTTGCACTAATGTGTTTAGTGTGACACAATTAAAAGCTATGGAAGCCACATGCTTAATCAACTCTCTCATCCACTGCAAATATCCATGAATACAGGACTCACTATCTGATCAATAACTGATAATGATCATAGTTTCCTCCTGCTCCTACAGTAATTTACAACCAGTTGGCATCAAACAGCACGAGTGAACGTTTGGCTGCTAATAATGAACTTGTCCAGACTTCTGACAATAAACTCTTGATTCTCCAACCCTGTGGTAACAACAACCATGAGCTCCCCAAAGCAGCTGATGGAGGATCTGAACCTCCAGCTCAACATGTCAAATACAAGAGTCACTGAAAGACAAGACGACATCTGGAGGACCAAGAAAACTTTCAGATACAGCTGCACCTGATGTTGGGAATATTCCACTACTGATGTTGTCCTGTGTGATCACAGCTACATGATGTGTTCAGGCTCAGAGAATAAAACAAAGTGTCTCCTGCCAATCAAACTTCTGTCCTTTACTGTGGTTTGTTAAATGTCTGAAACTAAATCATTAACATGTTTCTGAATAAACCTTTCTGTTGACTTACTCCATTTTAAAATAATGTATAAATCATCTTATTAAATAAAATGTTAAATACTCTCTACTTGCAGCTGCTAAATGAAATATGCATCGTTGGGAAAATTAACCGTTATTAACAGTTGTTTTTCTGTTATATGATTGTTACTGGAAGCATCAGAGCAACTTGGGAATTTGCATTAAAAATATGTCAAGGCTAGGGCTGCACGATATTAGGAAAACATGCGATATGCGCTATCACTGTTGAATATTGCTATAAATTAACAAACACTTCAGTATACAGCATTAATGTCTTTCTGCTTTGAACTGAATTGAACAGTGAGTAGGCTTTGCTGACACTGAAAAAATGAAATGCATTACAGGGGATGACTTTAATTTCTATCGTAGGTGTCCAAAGCCTGTGCAACACTGCTATCTGACCCTTGAAGAGTGGAGAATCCCAACAATAAACAAATGCTTACGAGAATAATTATTATGCACTGCATCATCTACTTGCCTGCCATTGTCATCAGACAATATGTTTAGCCAGCCCAGCATTGATTGTGCTACCATAGCTACAATAGCAGATCTCCTGATTGATGTACACATCAGAAAAGATAACATGCTATTCCTACATTGTGTGAGCATTTTGCTGTGACACCTCGCTACATTCAGCCTTTTAAATTTTAGTTTTAATGCAGTGATTTCTACCAGTAATCTCAGCTTATACATTGCGGAGGGGTACGGAGTTAAAATCTAATCAATCAAATGTCCAATCACCACAAAGTAAATGCTAATCACTAACATACACAACAGGAGATCAGAGGATGGCCATGGTCAGAATAATAGCACGGGGTTTCATTCACAATACATCCCGGAAATACAAAAAAACTGAGACGCAAGGAGGCGAAACACAACCGCAGGTCACCAGAAACGGATACAAAACTACGAGAAACACAAAGACAACCTCAAAGTGACAAAACCTGGGACGCAAAAACGATCACAATGAAACGCTAACCTGCCACAATGAAACAAAAATTCACCTCAGCGAAGTGTAAAATGACGCAAAAGAGACAAAAGCTGAGCTTAAACCTATAGCTATAGAGATTCGAGGTAGTGACTCTCAACGATGCAAAACGACCACAAAGACACAAAACAGTCCCAAAGAAACAAAACCTGAGATATAACACGATTCAAAATGATCAAAAAGGAACAAAAACCCTACCACGGAGACGCAATTTTGACTTAAAATGACCAGAATGGAACACAACATTACGACGAGACGCAAGATGTCTGCAAACTGACCGCAAAGAGACTAAGCAGTCCAATAGATACTAGCTGTGTTATCATCCATCCACGTTGAGGGCTCGTCAGGAAGGCTTTAGTCACAGAAACTCAAACACACTGTACCCATGTAACAAAAACGGCTGAGATGGAAATAAGGGTAAAGGGTTTCATAAAAAGAAACGGTTGATTCTAAAGCCCGCTGCCAAGGCTAACACTCTACGCTAATGCTAATGCTCGCAGCCAATTAGCTAGTTCGTTAGCCTTACCTCCGCGTGCTCAGCGTCCAGCCTCACTGGTGTTCGACAAAAACAGCTCCATAACTTATTATAGCGCCCGGATTTCTTCAGAAATTAAGTTTCACACAGTCCTACGAAAGGAGCGACGACTCAAACGTTGTTTTCTCCATATTTTCATTCGTTTTTCCGACTTTGTTTCTCCATTGCGTTGAAGTTCTCCCCTCTCCTATCCACCGGTTACGTCACACGTCACGACTAAGGACGGCAAACGCCAGCCAGCATCGCCAGACAAACGCTGATTGGTCAACCGATTCTGTTCCGCCTAGCAGCCGCTTCTGATTGGTCAAGATACTGGTTCTAACCAATGGAAGGGGGGATGTACCAGTTTTTACTGTAAATACCACCACTGCTGATAACTTACTGTGTCCACCTTATGCAATGTTTAGAGACATTATTTGTTGTGAGAATCATGTCTGCCTTATCCAGCTATAACCTAAGACACTATGGCCACACTTATTAATACAGTTCATTTACCTTGTGGATCATTTAACATGTCATGGAGTGAGGCCTCTGCACCTTCTCTGTCTTTGTTGATCATCTCTGGACTTCATCCTCTCCCCTCATAGACATGATGCCTCTGACATGGGTTTACCTTTTTAATAGGTAATAACTGTAAGAGCCCAGTCTACAGACACAGACCCTAAAGAGAACAACCAATAATTAAACACTTAGCAATAAGGTTGTGTTGCACTATGAAAAAAGTAATTAATATATGAAAAGAAACGCTGACAACTGAAGATAAATTCAGTTAAAGCGACGCCCAGAAGTAATATTCAACAAGGTCAAATGTGAACAATATGATCACATGACTAGAATTGAAAAGAAACACTAGAAATACATTTCAATTATTTAAGTCTGAATAAGGATATACTGTGATTAAGTACAGGAGTGTTCTTACTGAGTGAGTATTTTTTGTCTGATGATAAACAAACTTAGCAACAAGTGAAACTAGAAAACTAGCAACATGTGATGCAGATTTTTAAAAAAGGTAAAGTAATGTTAGACTTTCTTCAAGGCCATTACTTTTATATACCTGCAGTTGCTCTCGTGCCTTTCATGTAAATCAGAAATACTTTTAATTGAATGGGGAGTATATGTCAAATACAAAATAAAATACACACTGCTTATAAAATATAGCTACAAGTGAGTCGGCCAATACGCATAAATACCCTAAATGCCACAGTTGCATCCTGCAAAACACCAGTGTTAGCTATCATTGCTACATATTGTTGTTCAGTTACAAAGGTACATGTTGCAAAGTATTCTAAGGAAACAGTTACATAAACATAGAAGTTACGTTACCTTAAACAAAGTGGTTGCTGTACACAAGCACCCTCCGACTACACTGCTTCAAACCGCAGGTGAAAGTTGGAAGCCATTTTTGGTGGTGTTTTTCTTGCATTTTCACCCTTTTAACGCAAACCATAAACAACGCAAACCGGAGACATTTTGAAAGTGTGATGGCACTTTGCAGAGATTTGTTCAAATATAATAAGGAAGAATATTAGAATATTAATAAAATTAAATGCATGGAAAGGAAAGAAGAACAGAAGAGATTAAAATACTAGAACACAAAACTCAAAATGTGGAAAGGAAAGTGTTAAAGGAAAGTGCAGTGTTAAGGAAAGTAACCAAAAAATTCCTGGCACTTATGCAAGATGTTTTAACATTTCATAACTAGACTGGTTATGTACTGCAGATATCTGTAATTCAGTTCTTCCTTTTCAAAAACTCCCATTTCAGATATCTACAGTCCAGTTGTCATTGGTCATAATTTTAATTCCCGATACCCATCATGTAATTTTGAATATTCAAAATACATACTAAGTAGGGGAATATTTTATCAGAAGAAATGTTCAGTAATTTTTTCTCTTATGAGTTATTGACCCCAGAAGTTGAATCGGTGAATATCTTTCCAACTTTACCAAAGTCTGTTACTTTAAGGTTTAAACAGGTTTAATATAATTAGATGAAAAACTAAAGCTGTGACTGTGAACCACAGGATGAGTGAACCACTGCACAGCAGGCAGAACGTACCCAGGAACTGCTGGTCTCGTTGGAGGGATCCGGGTCCGTCCCAGTGCCGCTCCACCAGCTGCAGGAGACCTCCGAGCACTGCCGACAGCTCCGCCACACCACCATGACGACGAGACGGCCTGACGCTCTGAAACACAAACCACAACAGCTGAGAGAAGATCAGGTGAGTTTGACCAACCTGCTCAACATTTTTATTTACTAAACAGCTAGAAACAGCTGGATGATGAGGAGGAGGAGAAAATAACTTTGAGCACAAATCTCTTCAAAATGAAAACACGTGGAGCATCTGTCCTCCACGTGTTTTCACCTCTGTAACATCCAGCCTGAGTTACCACCTGGAGGCTGTCCAGTTGCATTATGGGACATGTAGGATCTAGTGCTTTTTGAATTTGAGCTGTTAAAAAGAATGTGGTTTAAATCTGGAGAAAACTGAGGCTCATTCACTCACTGACCTGCAGAGACCCGGACCAGGTATTGGACCAAGTTTTGGACCTGTTATCAGACCAGGTGTGGGACCTTGAGTGGGACCTGGTGTCAGACCAGGTTTGGGACCTTGTGTGGGACCTTGTGTGGGACCTGGTGTCAGCCCAGGTGTGGTCCCGCCTATCCTGGAGCAGCTGGACATCAGAAACATCCACTTCCTGTGAGCGCTGAGTGACACTTCTGAGACCTGCAGAGAGAAACTGAGATGCCTCAACAACACTGCCACCTGATGGTGAGTCTGAGTACAACCTTCAGATCAGATTCAGAGTCTGCTGCTGGTTAAACTGGTTAAGTCTATACATAAAATATAGGGCCTGAAGGAGCAGGAGGAGAGGCAGAAGTAAATAAATCAACAAGTGAAGCTGTGATAAAAGAATCAAACTTACAGAGGTTAGCTGTTGGTTCACAGATCCACCTTTCCTGACTGAAGGTCACTCTCCTGCTCCTGATTGGTCCAGACCGCAGACAGGACCGAGGAGGTGGAGCCGCTGCACACCTGTCTGCAGGTGAGTTTAACAGCAGATAACACAGAGGTGATTTTCTGTCATTCAGAGTGAGACTCTGCAGCAGAGCAGTGATCAGGTGGTTTCTGGGAAATGTAGTGCAGAGACAGAGAGAGCAGCTCAGACCTCACCTTCATCACTGCTCTTCATCTGGAGGATTCAAAACCTGAGGGGGTGGAGAGAGGGAGTTATTTTCTAGTTACAGTTATAGTTCATGCATGAAGGAGAAAATACTGAAAATTTTTGTTTCAGACTGAAACAGATCAGAAGTTTGGACTGAGGATCCTAAACTCACCTGATAGGCCACACCTGAGGAGTCACAGCTCTGATCCAGCTCTCTCTGCTGATCCAGATCCAGCCTGCTGATCTGGTGTGCTGGTTTGGATCCAGTCTACTGGACTCAGGACTCCTGTAGAGACGATCAGGTGAATGACTTCCTGCAGCAGGTGAGTGTTTGCGTTTGGTCGTCAAGGAAACAGTTAGGTTAAGGAGGAGACACACCCACACACACACACACACAGTCTTGTTCCACTATCCCTGTGGGGACACTGGTTGACATTGGCAACCTCTGACCCTAAAACCAGGTCTTAACCTTCAAACAACCAGTTACAGCTGTGGGTCCAGTGCTTTGGTCCCCATGAAGCTGTCCAGTTGCATTATGGGACATGTAGGATCCAGTGCTTTTTGAACAGGAGCCAACCTGCAGAGACCCGGACCAGGCGTCAGACAAGGTGTGGCCCCACCCATCCTGAAGCAGCTGGACAGCAGAAACATCCACTTCCTGTGGGCACTGAGTGACATTATTTCACACAAAAACTACTTTATAACAAGAAGCAATTCATGTTAACTAGTTAATTAATTTACAATGACACTAACTAACCAGCATCATGACAGACAGCAGCTGTTGGTCAGATGATGTCTGGGGATGAATGACACTGAACAACAAACTTTACTGTTAGTAAAATTCTCTAGCTACCTGTATCACACTTCAGAGGATTCAGCTTCCTGTCCAGTTTGTTGACATAATCAAAGAACCACTGTGCTGAGTACAAGAGTTTGTAGTAATGGCAAGATAGTTCACGCCACTCACCCACACACACAAGCAGTGACGTAGATGATCAGATGAGAAAGTCGGTGATCTTGACATTGCACAGTATCTTTGCAGCACCACAGTAGAGTTGTTTTAGGCAAATTATTTCACAACTTAAATCACATGTGTGAACATGAGGGATGGTAGGTTAACAAGGGGGGTGGCATTCCTTCAAATCACCTACTACTGTTACCTATAAGTTCAAATATTAAGGATATGCTACAGATAAAATATGAAGGTTCTTGGGCAACATTTACCACCTTAATAACTAAAGGAACAGAACAATAACTGATCTGAGGCCTGTGCTACAGAATGAGTTCAACATACCCAGGATCTTCATTATCTGGTTTCACTAACAACTGCAGTCAACTGAAAGAAAGTAAACTGCTCTCTTAATATCAAGGCACTGAAAAAAAGAATCACACAAAGCTAACAATGTAGAGCCTACATTACATTACACAATTAAAATGTAAAAACAAAACATCAGTACAAACTAATCCCTCACTGGTTTTGTCTTTGTTTCCTTACACCAGTGTTACCCAACCTTTTCTATGTCTAGAACATTATCTTAACTCTTTATCCATTGACGTCAAGCTGTTTCAATCAGTAATCCATTACTTTTAGTTCTTTTCTTTAAGCATTTATCTGTTAGTTTGCACTATTTTAACTTTTATCTATTAGTTTTAGACAAGCTGATCTAGTTTTCATGCACTCTTAAAACACAGTGTTCATGTCTCATATCTGACTCAATATTTATTTTCATTTCATTTCATTCATTATACTTTAACATGCAGGATGAGATGTCAGCTGACAGAAACATTATCTTGTGCATCAAGAGGAAAACTTCTTTGTTTTGGTTTCTGGCTTTAATGAGTTGTTGTTCCAGAAGATTCAGGTGTGATGAGAGGTCTTCATCCTGTGTAAACTCACCGCTGACACACACACAGACACACACATACACCTGTAAGGATTGAGAGGGATACAACACTAGTGCAATATTATATTTATTTCTTACAGTGAATTTTGGTTGCCATACAAGAAGTCTTGAGGATTTGAGGGGCAGGGGGAAGGAAGAGTGTAGTTACAAGAAAATTCTCTCTCTTTTCATTTCAGTAATTAGTTGACTCTATGATGATTCAGTAGCACAAAATTACAGCAACATAGAAAACATGAACACAAGTCTTTGCACAAATTACCGAAAACATCTTAGCCTCTATGAAGACTTAATCAAAGAATAAAATCTATTAATGAAAAAAATAAATTAATTAATTAAGAAAGAAAGAAAAATAAGAAACAGTTACCCAAATGTTGGACGATGATAAAGGTGGGAGCAGTGTTTTGAAGGGGAGTGGAAGTGGGTTAGTGAGCCATGCCTGTCCTAAACATGGCCTGGTGAAGCACCACGCCACGGTGATGCTCTTTAAAGATTCCTACTACATCTACTCAGCTCTACATTTCCACAGAGAAAACTGATAGTGACCTGCTGATCCACAGAGAGGAATCAACAGCCACCACTAATCTTTTTGGTGGATTTATGCATGTATACATATATATAGGTTTCATATAGTTTCCTACCGAGATGGCCTGCAGATATACTTTTAAAAAAATTTACACATCTTTTTTATACACACACTCTAGACTCAGGGGTTTAAGAAGATGAGAGAAGTCTAGTCAGGCAGATGGTGGTCGTCAGAAGATACCTGGGTTTTGTGGTCACTTGATTGGCCAAAAATATCTTACTACTGCAGTAGAGAGTGTATCTACTTTAGGCAACACTTCATTAAAACACTGACAAGTGATTGCATCATGATATGTAACTTTAAAATGGGAAAATAAAACACAACCAAGGAGATTCATTCAGAATAAATATTGCTTCTTACATAACCCATAAGTCTAATAATATCCATGTTTTTTAGTCTATATAGTATTTCTGTTTTTGGCAATCCACGCGTCAGTGTTGAACAGTTTTTGTTCTGATAACCTCTATAAAATTTCATAGAACTCTATACAAATCTTTAAAAATACTGTGCTTTTCTACCCTCCTCCGACACGTCGCTGTTTGTTTTAAAATAAGTTACACGTTCAAACAGGAACAGGATTATAGCAGCATTGTCCCGTGCCAGCCTCTGTACGGCTAATGTTCACAGAACACAGAGCTTGTGTATGTTTCATTTGTCTCCTCAAAAAAGCTGCACCTACATGAAGCTGCGGAGCGTGATATGAAACCAAATAAGGGTGAACTTGCTCTAAAATGCCATATACTTTCCAGATGTTGGGTTACTGTTTGAGCACATATCAAACCACACGTGAGGTGTGCTCTGAAAGAATCTACTTTGAGATAAAACAGAAGCTCTTTGTCTCTACAGAGCTGTGAAACCGACAGAGGTGCAGGAAGTGAAGAGGAAGGGAACAGTGAGCTATTTAAGGCATCCTCTGCAGGATGATGGGGCGAATGAGACCACTGCTTTGGTCATCACGTCAGCTCTGGCAACTATAAATGAACCATAGAATTTCTTTTTTTTTTTTTTTACTCTAAACCTTTTCATAGAGCTATACATATAATCAAATAGACACTTTAATCCTGTTAAACACTCTTATATACACATTTCAACACACACTGTATTTCTACTTCTGACCAGCCTGTAATCAGGGCTGGCAAACACAAACATTTCCAGCTTTATAAATGCTGATTTAGCTTTAAATTGGACCCTTACAACAAACTTTAAATCTGGTCTCTGCTGCTGGAGCTGCAGTGAGACTGGATAAGAATGTGGGACTCATCAGCAACAGATCAGAAACGGTTTCTATCCCTCTCTAATCTCCCAGGGGCCCCCGCTGATGAACATCTGCCAGCTTTGTCAGGTTATTCTCTGGTTCTTGCACAGTGGTTAGAGGGCAGGAGAAGGCATGTGAACTTACGTGAACGTGTAATTCGACATAAAACCCTGAAGCCACAGATTCTCCATCTGCTCTGAAAGTCAGACGGCTCAACGTGATTTCATGTCTCTCTACAAAACATCAACCTCCTGATTAATACGTTTGTAAGAAAAGATCTTGTTCATCTTCAAAGACAAACGGTCTGGTTGTGTTGGGGCTGTCGGTGTCAGTCTGCAACAGCTTCACACGTCTCCAGCCAAGAAATCACACTGCTGAAGGCTGTTTCAGTTTCTCTTTGCCTTTGATTATTTGTTCTAAATCACAGAATTGTACCTTTAAACAGCTGCACTGCTGTTTGGTTCAATTTGGATCTGACAGGATTCAAGCTCGACTTAGCTTAATGCTAACTCAAATCTCTTGTTGAATCTTTTTTTTAAATAGCAAAGAACAGTGTACAAAATGTTCAGGTAGTCATTTAGCTAAATAGAAAATATGTGATTTCTCTGGTAAAATTGGACTTTTTGCTCTTTAAATATCAGGTTACTTATAACTTGTGTTATTCAAAATTGTTGAAAACCAAAGGAAAAAAAAAAAGCTCCAGAGGGATTCAAAACTGGATTCAAATTCAATAAAATGTAATTGAATGTCAACGTTACATTTGGGAAATGTGCTTATTCACTGTGTTGCTGAGAATCACAGCAGATGAGAAGATCAATACCACTCTGATATCTGTGTGTTAAATATGAAACTAGAGCCAGGAGACTGTTAGCTTAGCTTAGCCTAGAATAAGAACTGAACACAAGGGAAACAGCTAGCCTAGCTCTGAGAACATTATGAGAAAATCTGCCTATTAATGCATATAAATCTGACAAATTAAGAGATGAGATTTAACATACAAATTAGAGAGATTTAGGAGCTGGTAGGCAGGTTTTTTAAAATTATTTTCAACTTTGAAGAGAGCTCGGTTAGCTGTTTTGTTTTCTGCTCTGCTTCTCTTCATGCTAAGCTAAGCTAATAGTTTACTGGCTCTGGTTTCACATACAGAGCTGATATCCTGATATAATGTTTGGGCTAACCCGTATTCCACTCCAATCCCTTACCATTTTTCCTGGAGTTTGCTCCAAGGCTGGATTTTTATTTTTGCAATATTACAGATATCATCAGTAACGTTTCCATCCAAACGTGGTGTAAATTTTAACAGAATTTGTAAAATCCAAGATGATGAGATAAAACATGACGGAAATATGGCTTTTATGTTCATTTCATGTGTTAGTGTGAGGAAGGTTCCAGTGTTATCATTGCTCCACACAGACCTGACGTTTTCATCTCTTCACTGAAAGAACTATGTCAAGTGTTTCCATTGCATTTTGTTTTAATTAGACACACTAGGTTCAGTTTCACTTCAGCTCTGAATTTAATGAGAGTGGTGTCGATTTTCTATCTTGTGGCAAAAAAGCAAATTTCCCAAAATGTTGATTTATTCCATTAAACATACCGTTTAATTTCTTTCTCTAAAATACCTCACACTTCTATCACGTACACACACGGTGTCTTATACATTAGCATTACTGTGGGGCCACATGTAGAACTAGTGTTGACCTGCTAATGGTGAAGTTGAAGAGGTTCTGACAGAATGAAGTACAAAAGTAAAGAACAGCTCTAGTTTTTCCCTAAACTGTGGCCTATATAGCAGATCCATGGAAATAGCTAAACTGGCCTTAACACATGCACACACACACACACACACACACACACACACACACACACACACACACACACACACACACAGGAAGAAAAAGAAGCCAAGAGAGGACAAGGACGCTCTGTGCAGCCAGACAAGTTGGTAAAACCCCTTCAAGGTGAGAATATTTCAGGTCCAACGTTTGTCTGTCCATCTTATGTCCTCGCCTCATTTCTCCTTGAGGTGGACTCTGGGTGGGTGTAGGGCAGGCGGCAGCCCCCACCCCACCCCCCCACCCCCACCCCCGCTGCAGCAGAGCTCCTCCTCTGGTGACCTCCTCTCTCCACATTTTGCTCTCTCACAGGAGAAGGCCATTGCGGGAACAGTGTGTGTATACATGCTCAGGGTGTGTATGTGTGTGAGGATGGTGTGTATACTTGTTTGTATTCAGTGTATGGCACTGTGCGTAAAGTGTGTGTGTGTGTGTGTGTGTGCATGGACATGAGATATGGTTTAATATTTGTTTCAACATGTCAGCTAATGTTCTTATTTTGACACAAACAGGTGAAAAGCAAAAAAATGGAGTCTATCTCAAATTTTTCTCTACAACTTTAGATGCAACCAGAAATATAACTCCGGTAGGACTCTAGTGAAGAAATATTATTCTCTGAACAAACTCTAGCAAAGATAGAAAAGGAGCAACGACCAGCTCAGCTGGTTTTTCATGCACCCACACTGGGGTGTATGGAAAAAGTCTTCAGTATTCCAAAGCAGTTGGGTGAGCACAAGTCTTTATGTGAAATAAACTTCCAGATGAGTATTTTTTTCCCAGTGTTTGAGGACAAACTATTCCAGAGTTTTTTGTCTTCTGGACAGTCCTTCATACTGGTCTCCTCTGGTTTCTCTCTCCATGATGTAACATAGCAGCTAATCTCTTCTCTCTCCCCCTGCAGGTCCTCCATACATCCCATGATCCCCTGATGCTTAGGATGGTGGGAAGGAGGAAGAGGGCGGACAAGACCAGAGCACTGAGATGAGGGCGACAACGGAGGATGAGAGAGGACAAAAACAGCAAGAGGCAGCATCAGCTTGGACAAAACTTCTATCCAGTTCCACGACTTGAGATTATGTCTGATGAAGAGATTGGTAAAGTGATCGGTAACACCTCCCTCTCCTCTGCCCTGACTCTGCACGTCGCGACCCCGTCTCCTTGGGGCTTATCTGTCCTGCAGCAGCTTGAGGGCCCTCTCGATGTTCATGCGGTGGCCCACCCTCGTCACGCCCAGGTCTATCAGGTCCTCTTTTTGCAGCGAGGGCAGGTGGGCGCCCTCGATCTCATTGTCCAGGAAAGCGTCCCTGTGCTCCCCCAGGTTGAGGCTCTCCAGCCAGTCTGCCACGTCGTGCTTGCTCCACAGCTCCATGGGTTTGGAGGCGAAGGGCTTGCCCGAGGCTGCCACTGCCTGCATCAGCGTGAGTGGCGACGGGGAGCGTGAGCTGCCGCTGCCGCCACATGAGGAGCTCAGGCTGTAGCCGCCGCCGCTGCCCATGGGCGGGGTGGGCAGGCCAAAGACGTCGGTGAGGGTGGGCGACACAGAGGGCGGGAGTGAGGAGCAGGGGGTGAGGGAGGAACCGGAGTCGGGTGGGCTGCAGGGGTGCGTCTGAGATGGGAGGCTGCTGGGCGGGGTGGAGGTGAGGGCAGCAGCGGCGGCAGCGTTATTACGCATTCCTGAGTCTTCTGTGGGAGGCCTGGGTGGAGAGAGGGGAGACGACAGGTTAGTCAGGGTCAGACTAAGCTCATCATACATTAATACAGGTGATACAAGACAAAGTGTTTGGTTGACTTAACATCTTGAGGACACTTACTCTTATATAAACTGTCAGTGTGAACAACTGATCACAGATTTTTTAAATTATGTAACTGTTATACAAGTGACTAAACTGAAAACCTCCTGCGTTCAATAAAGCTCCAAAATCTGAGACTTGGGAGTCAGAAGCTAAGAAGCATCAGTATATATACGTTACAACAAAACAAAACAAATCAAAACAAAAAAATTGATCATTCAAGATTTTAAGGGACTGAAAAATGCACTTACATATAACTGGGGAAATTACATTAAATAGTTTTAAAAAACTGTAAAAATTGATCTGTTTCTCTAAAGCCAAAGAGAAATATCCCTGATGATGTTATCAGGGTTATTTTTTCAGACTTTGGATAAACTCCATGTAGAGCCACAGGAGACATGATACAGGCTTGATAAAGATTAAACTGAACTTGATATGTACAATTGGTGGCATGCATTTAAAAAAATATTTTTGCACATTTCCTTCCCTTGTTATAGACTGGTTTATCTACTGTATTTACTTACACTTTGTTTTTGTCCTTCGATACTTGTCTACTTACTTGTCTCTATGAGGACTGCTCAATCTGTGGTTTATGTTGAACACTTGTGTATTATTTGTATAATCTGCATTGCTAACTGATGGAGAGGTGGGTGCAGGAGGAGTGGGAAATGTTAAAATGCAAAAAAAAAGGAACAATTTCTGTGCTTTGTTCTTCTGTGTCAGAGCATTTGTCTTCTATATATATGTATATTTTTTTACCTGAGCGATGGAACCATGATTAAAAAATAATCATAAATGAATAAAAGTGTGTAAACAGTCAATATGAATTGATTTTCAGATCAAGCTGACATGAACTGAATCCAGTGTCTCTCCGAGGGCAGGAAGCGGATCTAAAAATGTGTGACACACTTTTAAAAAATGTGTGATGGCGATGAAGTTCATGAGCTAAAACCCACAGAAACAGAAGTGAAGTCGACTGGAATAATAATCACTGTAACTGAGTGTGAGTCGTGAGAAAAATGAGACTTGAGAGTGTGGATCATTAACCTAAAACTACACATGTTCATCATGTCACTGCTGCAAGGATTAAATGATGTAATGCTGTGAAACAAACAGTAGGTGGCATCATCAGCAAAACGTTTTAGCAAAGCCGCAGCAGCTGATGAGGAGGATGAACATTAAACCTAGACAGAAGCTTTTTGGTCCTGGAACAGTTTCACAGCAGTTTTACTTTTCTTTTACTTGTGTTCTAGCTCTAATATTTAGATATTTACTATTATCCATGTTACACCTGTTATTAATGTGATATGTTTCCATAATATAACAATTTGTATTTTGACAAAGCCAGCCTGACAAGTGTTTTCATTTCTATAAATAAGGATAAATGAAATGTACAGCTGACTGCTGGCTTGGCCTTTATCATAACAATCTTGTAGCGTGGTTAAAACAATAAGAATTTCCCTTTAATGACATAAAATGGTCCCACATGCTAACTAGCTTTTTTTCTGTATGATTATTAATTTTGGTTTTATTATAGTAACCATCTTTTAAAGAAAAGTTTAGGCTTCTAACGGTGATGAAATTATTAGGTTACTTTTTAAATTAATGGAAGATGTATCTCATTACTTAAACAGGATTATTGAACAAAACTTCCTACACTCACTTGGATGTTAAATTGAATTCCTTCAGACATCTTATTTGGTGAACTATAATGACTTTAAAGTGATTCGTTTTGGAGGATTATCATCATGTAAAAAATGTTTACTTTAAAACAAACCCAAACTTGGATGGGAAGTGCTGTTTGTTCAGTTTTTCCTCAGATGTATAAAATGTGAAGGATTTTCCAGGCCTCTCACTGTATAAAGTCCCAGCTGTTGATATGTTGTTATCTGGTTTATTACATTCAGTTTAAATGATTATTGTAGCAGCTGGAACAAAGACCTCCAGGTCGCCCAGTTCAGATAAAGACTCTGTAGAGCTCAGTCCACTCGATCCTAATGGACGAGTACAACAACAACATGGGGAAGCTTAGACACTAACCTTTTTATAGCCTTTACGGTATGATGGGTAACAGAATAACAGAATGATGGAGTTCTCTCAAATAAATTTACATCATCAGCAAAGAAATTTTATATTTTCATCAAAATAAAAAGGAACAGACTTTGGCAGTGATGATCCTACAACCAGAAACAGTCTCAGGGAATTACAGCTGGAAGCTTAGTGTGGATACTTATAAGCAATCTGCTTTTGGAAGTTAGTAAATTACAAATAGAGTCACATTATTGCACTATGAATTGATTCCCCTCAACTGTGTTGAATGCAACAGCAGTTATTTGCTTTATGAAAGAGGTAAAAAAGTTGTCTGCTGGCTGTCTGGTGATATTCTGTGTTTTTCTTATTGTCAACAAATTGCAAGGAAAGACCAAAATTACCGATTAATTAGCAATTATTGTGTGTGTGTCTGTCTCCAAAGCTTGATATATGTTATTCATCTGTGCCACAGAACTCCATTGTACAAAAACATGACATGAACACACACTGTGGTTTATTCTGACTCAGTCCCATACACACAGTCCTGCTGCCCCAATTGTGGATTAATCCACTGCTGAAAATAGTCCCCAACAAATGCACTATTTCCCCCAGTTTGAATACAGTTGGTTAAAACCTATGATGAGCAGCTGTTTAAGGAAATTACTGAAGCTTTTTTGAAAACTGAAATATATATTGGTGAGTCATTTTGAAAGATTTATGTCTTCAGTAGGAACTAGTCGTTTTTAGTGCTGAGAGGTGTTGAGACTAACAAATAATCTTTTTGTCTTTTCATAGGATTTGTAATAAGAAAAATACAGAATAACACCAGCCACATCCACATTAAAACAGTGTGTTACGTTTTTAAACAGTGAATGAAGTCACAGCTGAAACGAGTCAGTTATTAAGACGAGAGCAGGGCTCAACCAGACAACTGAAACACTACGGCAGCAAAAAAACAGAGGAATCATGAGTAAGAGACGTCACCCTCACACTACCTGCTGCCCCAGATGGAGGCATGTGATGGATGTGCTGATATTTGGAGCAGTGACACACAAAGATACCTCCCCACCATAACCACAACACACACACACAGCAACCAGTGCAGAAAGATCACACCTTCCCTCAACTTCCCCCCAAGGAGTTTGTTCCCTGTTGACTATTCTCCCAATAAATTGATTAAATTGTCAGCACACATATTGCACTAATACTGACTAACTGTGATAAGAGAACTGAGCCAAGGACAGAAACCAGGAAAAATCTGACCTCCTCGCTCTCAAATTGACTTTTTCCACCAATTGCGAGGTGCTACGTGTAGCCTAGATATCGCTCTTTCCTACTTGTAACATATGGAACAGCCCGAGGGGAAGTGAAGGGTACTAAGGGTGTCGTTCTGCCAAAAGGGAACTGGGCCATTGTCAAAGTGCTGCCTTCACCACCAAGCCCAGTGAAAAAACAAAAACTTACAGTTTCTACTTTTCAGCACCAGCTTTTCCACAGGAAGTTGTGATGGATGGATGAGGTGGAGACAGAGGACAACATTAGACATATGATGAACACAAAACACACACAAGATTAAAGAAAAGGAAACGGATCGAAAAATATCGGCATGAAGTGATGAGTCTCTGCCATCAAAACACAATTTTCATTTCTGTTTTACTTGTCTCAACATTTTTTATTCTTATTTTTATGAGGTGACAGGTCAGGTTCAGACTGGACAACCTCACTCTGACTCTGAAAACAAAAGCAAAGACGCTGTCAAGCACCTCTCTAATTGGTGTCGTACTATTCTATCATCTATTAAACACTTTCTGTTTCAGGACTTAAATTGATGTGAAAAGTATGTAATTGCCTATCAGACTAATTAGCACAGCGCCTCGTTTAGCTTCTCTGACCTTATTACCATTTCTTGCAGCTACCGAGAGTCACATATAACAAAAGAGGACGGAGCTCCACTACGAATTTCTCTCAGGCGACCGACAGTGAAACAGATTATTTGTGTATCGAACAATGTTCACACAATTTTTTATTGTACAGACGAGCCATCACCTAAAAAGAATCATTCATCAAAAGGGCCTGGGAGTAATCTAAAGAGTAATTAGTACTCACTCAGTATTAACTGACTCCACAGTATTAACTATTCAGTGACACACTGCACTTTTAATGGCTTTAGACAATAAAACAGTGGCTGACATTGTTATTATAAGTGTCTGACAACATTATGGATAGGATTCCTACAGAGACAGAGCTTTTTGTTAAAGAGTAAGATCCTTTTTGTTTAACCAGAAACATCGCTATTTATCACTACCAGACTCCACTGACAAAAAACAGGAATTTTACCAAGCAGAACACAGGAGCTGCTGGAGTACTGCTGCCTCAAGTGGTTAGTTTGTTTGTATTATTGTGTACTTTTACTAAGTAAAAGGATCATACAATAACACAAACAAACCTACAGATGGAGCCAGCAACTCTCATCTTCTGCTCGGTAAAACTCCTATTTTTGTCAATGGAGTCTGGTAGTGATATATATAATGATGACATTTCTAGTTAAACAAAAAGTATCTTACTCTTTAATAGAAGGTCTATCTCTGTAGGAATCCTATTCATAATGTTGTCAGACACTTAGAATAACAATCTGAGCATGTCAGTGACAAAAACAGTACATTAGTACCAGAGTTGTCCTTTAAGCTAAACGCTAACATGCTGATGTTAGAAATACCCAGTGATATCTTTACTTAAACCCTTTAAATACAGGACGATATGTGAGTTGAGAACTGGACTGTTTCAAAAATGTATGCATGCACATGTCAGCTTTTAATTTAACTTCTGCTGAAAAATTTTTTTTTATCAAACATAAAATGCCAAAGATTCTCTAGTTCCAGTTTCTCAAATATGATGATTTGCTGCTTTTGTCTGTTTCATGTCACAGGAGACTGAATATTGTTTGGTTTTGGACTGTTCTCTCAGAAAAAAAAGGAAAAATTTGAAAATGTCACCTTGAGTTCTGGGACACTTTTTAAGACCAAAAATTCATCGACAGACCATTAAAAAATGAATTTGTTGCAGGCTGTTTTTTTGAAGAATCAGGAAAAGAAAATATCTAAAAATAAAAAAGTCATCACACAGAGCTTTAAACCAACCAACCAGACAAAAACCAACAGTACAGGCGCATTCTGCAAATGTACCACAGAGGCACTAACACACTCAGGCACACACACATTCACCCCCCCCACCCCCCCACACACAAGTAACGTTAGCACGTGTCCCTTGCTGGACTTTAGTTCAGCGCAGGAGCGGTGCTGGTTCTCCGTCAGCTGAGCGGGTTGAGAGCAGAGTGATGCAGTGCTATTGATATCTGTGGTGGGAGACCTCGCCTTCACCACACCCACACATCGCATGACTCCCTGCTTCTTTCTAGCACACACCGGCTCACGCACACAGGGTCGCACTCACTGGCATGCATGCACACGCTGCCTTTATTTATAGGAGCTTCAACACACACACACACACACACACACACACATATACAGACTGACTCGGCTGTGCTGGGTTACATAACGGTGGCCTACTAAAGCAGCGCGGCACGTGACCTGCGTGAGATGATGTTGAACTCTGCTGAGGGTTAGGCCTGCCATCCTCTTGCTCCATCTCTCTCTCTCTCTCTCTCTCACACACACTCACATACACTCGCACACATGTACAAACACATACACACACACACCCCTCCCCCGACTCAGACTGACATCACTGCGGGCCTCAAGGCTGCTCTCATCAGCTGGTTGCTAGGCAACCCTTTCGTCCACAGGCACAACCAACGCACATTTAATCTGGGAGGCTAAGAGACAGGGATAAAAAAAAAAAAAAGACGAGAGAATGTCCAAAGGAGAAAATCTGATGTTACCACCGGTGCTGAAGCTGATTCTAACACACAAAGAAGAAAAAGAAGAGAGAGAGAGAGAGAGAGAGAGAGAGAGAGAGAGCATGTGAATGTGCAGAAGAGCAAAGGATGGAGGGAGAGACAAAGAAAGAGAGGGAGAGCATGTGTGAATCTAGGCCATCTTCTGTGTTTCTCTGCTGCCATCTGTTTGACGGTCACAGAAGCAGCACCACCTTTACCCTCCTCAGGCCTCCTCATACTGCTAGTGTACAACCTTATCTTCTGCTGCGGTGCCTGGCAACCCTCTCCACAAGACAACCCCCACCCCCCGAGCAGAGAAGCAGATAATCGGAGACCCCGGTGGCATATGACAGAGCGGGGTTTAAACTCCATCTGACATGAGAAACACACTCATGAATGCTTCAGAGAAACAATCGAACAGACCAGATTACAAGTGACTGATTTTAGCGATGTGACTGACTGATGTGCAGAGTCGCTTTAGGACTGAGGACTAAAAGCTGCAGTCACATCAGAGCAGGATTACATCTGGTTGTAGCTGAACGACGAGTAGCTGAACTGACCCTAAGCTAATATCAGTCAACACTCACTCAAACTACACACTGATAGAAAAACGCTGTCATGAAACTGTGTCAGAGTAAAACAGCTATTTCTTTAAGCCTCTCATGCAAAATACTGTCATCAGCAACTACAGACCTGTACATGACATTTACAGTAGATGAGTCTCAGATGTTTATGAATGAATGGATGTATATTGAAACCAAGTAAACCAAGTCTGAGCAATCTACACTAGTGTTATACTTAGCAAAGTGACAGAATCACTGGTCAGTCTGGCTCCCAGCTGATGATGTTGAGGTTACAAACCAGGGTTTTACATGACCTGTGTTTAAATGGTAATTCCAGCAGAAATCAATTCAAATGTTAATTAATTATAAGTTTTACTCCATCAAAGCAACAATGTCAGTATGTGGTTAGAGTCTAATCTGCTGTGATAACGGAGCTGAAGTGACACTGAAGTCAAACTGAAATGATCCATCTTTCTCCCTGTCTCATTAAAAAGACACGAGGAACACAAATGATTGTTGTAGTATTTAGAGATCATCAAGGGAAGGGGCGGGAAGGAATGAGGATGACAGTCGGACTTCAACATTAATCTTTGTTATGATGTAGGTTTCTCAAACATCAGCCATAACAGGAAAAAGGACATTTAAGCAGCTGTTGTAGATTTGGGATTTGTCATATCTGTCACTTGACTTTTTGGGGATCATTTTCTCAAATTTGGAAGTTACTCCGGACACTTTACTTCTCCCACATCTTGTTAGCATTGTTGCGAGGTGACGCACAAAACTATCTTTAAGATTAAATGAACTTGTCTGGAATGACTAATAATAATTAATGTTGATACATGATGAATAATGTTGGATTACTGTTTCTTTTTTCATGGGCTACTTGGGATTTTTGTGGTCATGCACAAACAAAACAACAAAACATTCAAATACTAATTTGAACATCAATTAACATGGGAAAGAATGAAGCTTCAGTGCTTCTAAGGATTCAGGTCAAACCTAGCTGCATCACAGCTTCAACAAAAAATGTCATATTTTGCTGTAAAAGTGTCAGAATGGATGCTACTTTTTAAACTATTACTTATTATTCTTTTGTTTGTAGCTGCAGTATTGAGTGTACATCATAGGTGTGTTGTTTCTGTGGAAAATTCTTTCAGGATATTTAATTTGTTTGACTGATCACAAAGTTGTGTTACTGTGCTCAGGGTGAGTAGTTACTTAAAGGTAATCTGATCATTTGAGGACATACAGCAGTTTAGTTCCGGTTAATTACATACTTTAGTTACTCTCTTACCTGACGTCCAGCCTAAAATACTTTATTCTTTTTCTGAAAAAAGAATAAGAATTCCTGAAAAGGAATTGATTTTGTACATTTTCACACAGAGGACATTTTCCTTGCCTCTCCCTGACTTTGACTTTTGCTGCCTTGTCATGTTGACTTTTTCACAAGAGACACTTAAGATGCCGCATGTGAGGTCACACCATAATCACTGTGAGATTAAACATAACGCTGCTGTAACAAAGCCATTAGCAAAGCTGATTCATTATGCATTATCTATCATTTCTTCTGCAACTAGCTAAACACATATCTCATAACATAACTAACACATACAGGATGCAACTTTATGCAACAAAGAGCTCAGATGACAACATAATGTTCTAATCATGTAGCATGGCAACAGCACAGGAAAATAAAGAGACAGAAGTGGAAACAGGGCCTTGGAATGATGGAACCTACCTGTGAAGGTGTGAGACACAGAAGGGCATGAAGAGAGAAGATGTGAAGGAAGTACAGGAGACTGGAGAAAATGGAGATGAAGATGGAGAGGCGTGAGCTGAAAATGAGACGAGTACAAGGTGTAAAGGTCAACAGACGTGACTTTGAACTGCAGAGGATGAAAATGCGGATAATATGATAGCATGTGGCGTGAAGCGTGAAGGAGGGGTACACGGGGGCTGGACTTTAAGCAGCCGCCAGGCATCTCACTGTAATTACCACGCGGACGTCACCGTGTTGATCTAACATTGTTTATTAGATCAGAAAGCATGAGCGCCCAGAGGAATCAACTCCTTCCCTCTGCTCTCTACACCTCTCTGATGAGCGATGGGACCATTCATACAAAATGCATGTGAGCGGTGAATTATTTATTGTGCTTTTTATGTCCCTCTCATACAGGGGAGATGTGAGTTTAAAAAACCATGAGCTGAGCTGGTTCAGGTGCAGGGTCCATCAAAATGTTACTGCAGTTACTGCAAATCTGACTCCTGAATGTCCTGAACAGTTTAAGACACGGCTATATGGGAAATCAATCTTGCTATGCCCCATGAATCATTCCTAAATCCAACCTACCAACAAGTAAACAGTGTTTACTTTCATATTTATTGCAAACGGTGACTATTAATGTCAATCTGGGCTGGTACTTTGTGCCTCCATCCAAGTAAACATTCAGTTTATACTGTAACATAGTGCAAATAAATGTCAAACAGATAGAAAGTGAGAGGATGAGACGGATGAAGGATGATGTCCACACATGTATCACATCATACAGAGGATTCAGCTTCTTTTTCCTCTTCATGTTAAAAACTTGTACACAGATTAGGGCTGACCCAAATGCTTCACATGTTTCCATGGTAACACAAAACCCAAATAGTAATCCAACACTATTCATTATGCATCAACATGAATTATTGTTATTTATTCCAGACAAAAACATTTAATCATAGTGGTGACACATGATCATGAGACAGCCTTACAAGTTACAACTATGCTAGCAAGATTTTGAAAAAGTCAAGCAACTGGAAGAACTTCCAAATTTGACAAGATGATCCACAAAAAGTTGTGAGCCAGATACGCCAACCTGAAAACTGTAAGTAACAGCTGGGCCGTCTGCAGCTGCTTAGATGTCCTTTTTCTCTATTACGGTTGATGTCTGTGCAACTTGCATGCTAACAAAGTGTAATGTTGGAGTCCAATTGTTGCCCCCCCACCTGCACTTGGGACAGCCCTACCCCAGAGTACGACTCCTTGACACACAGGCCTCAAAACTGAGACTGCTACCACAATAAAGCAAAAGCTTGTTTCAACACTATTTCCTACTGCCACTGTAAAATATTGTGACCGGAAAAGATAATCAAAAATCAGTAGTCAGCTAACTGCTAACAGCTGCTAAATGTAACTGAATTTGTGCTTTTAGGAGTTAAATGCTAGAACTATTTCTTGATGAACAACAGTCAGGGTGCAAGGACTGTGAAGAGCTTTCTGATGTCTATCTACCACAGCGAGGCTGCAAGCTTTGGCATCATCATGCCTGCACAGAGAACTATATTAAAACAGCCTCTGAAGAATGTTGGGTTGATTATGCCACTTTAAACCTTTCACGTGACATGTAAAGACACGCCCCTGCAGCTTCATATGTAAAGACGTTATAATCAACAATCAACAAAACACGACTGACCACCAGAGAACAAAAACTGTTGACACAGGAACAACATAATAAGTATAGTCAATGATGAGCCAACAGTAGAACAGCTCATTGTCCCTATGGAAACTGACGACACCTTTCTTTGCCTTCAAATCCAAACTACCTGCATGATTAGAAAAGAAAGATTGAATCTAGTCAAGTCCTGCTTGATACAGTAGATGTGAACCTGGTATGACACAACACCAGACAATGCTACATTCAAAGACTGAAAGTGACGACACGAAAAAGAATCAGGAAACCCTCAGTCAATAAGAACTGACTTATCACATACCTTGTTCCAAAGGCCCCCCTGGTCCCAGTGGGAGAGTCAAGGCTTTCTCCTGGCTTGGGCGGCCTGTCGCGATTCATTTGCTGCAGGATGGAGCTCAGCTCGGTGATGACCGTGTTCTTGGTGTCGGGTGTGGATGGGGGGCTGCACAGCTCAGGGGGCTGATCGCCCCACAGTTTGGATGTCCTTTGAGTGGGAGTCCTAGGAGGTTCAGAGGATGAAGGGGGAGGGGGAGGGGCCTGAGGCGGTGACCCATAGGACTCTGGGGGCTCTTCAATGAGAGCATCATGATAAAGTGATGTTCTGTTGATGACAGACTTGCCCTTGGGTTTGGGTGGCACAGGGGGCCGATCCACCAGGAAGGCATGTCCATCTGCGGTGGCGTAGAGGCTCTCCAGAGCGCTGTCGCAGAAGCCTCCCTCTGATGACAGGGTGGAGATGCTGGAAACGGTGCTGGTGGTCTCCATATGCTGAGGATCCCCGCTACTGCGGCTGTCTACCTCCTCGATGCCCGAGTCGCCCACCCCTGACTCTGGGTCGGGTGGGGGAGGGGGATATGAGGGGGGCATGCTGTTTGTCACCCGTTTATGTTGGTCAGTGACAGGTGGCGGGGCGTGAGCGTGGTAGGGGGGTAGAGGATGTCCACCATTCCGTCTCTGCTGCTGGAGCATCTCTGCAATGGCACTAGCCTGGTCGTCAGGAATGTCGATACTGTTGGCAAACTCCAGTGGTGGGGGGAGGGGCTCTGTGAAGTCAAATTCCTCATCAATGTCGACTGAGGCCAGAGGGGGAGGGGGGATGCGGAAGGGCAGCTTTACAGGTTCATCCAAGGATTCACCTAAGGGAATGCTTCTTCTCCGTAATGCAGATGGCTGAGGATTGACGGACAGTGTTGGAGCGTTGTGAGGATCGGGTTGGTTGGGGTCCTTCAGCTCAGATGGCCTGTTGCTGTCCTGCCCCTCCACCTCTTGGTTGTTTGCCTTGTTGCTTGCCTCAGTTGTAGTGTGGACCATCAACAGCCCAGCCGACTTGGGCTGTGATGTGTCTGCCACGTCTGCTGGCGCACTTTTCCTCTCCTCGACCGCCTGGTGCTGTCTCTCTTCCCGTGCCCCATCAGACTCATACTTCTGCTCCGTCATCTGCCTCCGCAAGCCGCCTCGGCCAGGCCGCCCCATGGTTGCTGTGGAGATAGCAGCAAAGCTTGTCTCGATCCCGGAGCGTAGTTTGGTGTCAATAAACAGAGGTTGGTTGAGGTCTGGTTTGTGGCTTGGCTGAATAGGAAGGGACTGGGCTTCGTGCTTGGGAGTTTGCTGAACCTGAGGAGGATTTTGTGGCTGATTCTGAGGATGGTTTTGTTGCTCCTTCATGGCCCGGTCACGAGCTGCCAGGGCCAGAGCTAGTGGAGAATTAGGGTCCAAGGGCTTGCCGGTGACAGGATGGAGGTAGGTCCCATTGGCCCTATAGTGGCTCTTAGGAGGAGTGGATGGGAGACTAACAGGACTGTCCAGGTTGGGACACTGGCCTGTTCTAGTGTTTAGAGGCTCCCGCACTACTGTGGGCTCAGGAGTGTTAAAATCTGTCATGTTGCCACTACCGCCCCCAACAGGAGGCCCAAGCTGTGCTGCAGGAGGGGGAGCCAATATCCTTCTAAGTCGCTCGTCGCTACTGAACATGCCTTCATCAATGGACTTTGACTGGCGAAGTCGAGGGGTTGGTGTGGGACCGCTCAATTCATCATCCCCAATGTCTATTGACTGGAAGGCAATTGAGTTCTTTTTTGCCTCTAGCCTCTTCTCCCGGTCCCGTACTGCCCCCGCAATAGCTGCTGCAAAGGGGTTGCTTAGAGAGAGAGGGTCTTCAGGACGCAGACCTCCGCTTCCACCAACAGTGGGCGTGAGAGGCGGGTGTTCAGGGGTGGTGGGCTCGATCTCCATGCTGCTACCCTGGCTGCTCTTGCCACTGCTGCTGGTGGAGGGCTCCTTGACAATGATTGTGGGGATGGGGATGGAGGAGCACGTTCGTTCTACAGGCGTGGTGGGCATGGATACCGGGCCTGAGGGGCTTGCTGGCATGTGACATGTTTTCTCAGGACTGTCCTCTACATTGGGCTGTTTTACCAGCATCCCCTTCCTTCGAGCTGGTTTCGCTGGCACGTATAGTGTCTTATTGCCCACCTCGGAGTAAGGGTTCTCAGGCACTGGCGTTCGCCCTCGAGTACGTGTGCTCTCAAACTGCTCTGAGCTCTGGCGGAAATAGCCACGCCTCAACGTGCCTACGTCAGTCCGGCTAATGGTCGTCACCGCATTGGGTGAGTTCTGGGTGAAGCTGGGTCGCGTGGTGCCATAGCTTTTGGGTGTAGGGCCAGCAGCTGAGTTGTAGGCAGGTGGCGAAGGGGGTGAAATGGCTGGGGGAGGAGGGATGTCCTCTGAGGTGTCAGGCATAGAGAGGCTGCGGGAGAACTTGAGTAGGGGAGGTGTGAGGAATCCCTGTTTCTCATCCTCAGATGTACCTTGGAGAAATGGAGCAGAAAGAAAAATTATGTGAGGACCTGGGGGAGACATCCCTATTTTTTATTTCCAGCATGGCCTCTTTGTTCTACAGGAAATGTCTCATTTATTGATGTGAGCTCTTTCTTAACCTTTATTTATCCAAGCGGGGGGTTCCTGAAATTTGAGAGAGGCCAGATAGATGAGAAAAGTGCCCAGCTATACGATGTTTGCTGCAGCAAGTGGGAATTTCCTGCTGAGTTAATTTGACCAATTACTTCACCAACTGAAATCTTCACAACGGAAACAAGGCCAAGAATAAACATTTACATTAAAGGCCCAATTTAAATCTATTCAGAAGAGTAGCCATGGAGTAATTATGGGAGCTGTATACCTTTAAAAGGGTCAGGCAAGTTATCTCAATTTAAAGACCGCAGTCACCTAGTGCTTGCTCATGGTGGGATCTGAGTATGGTCTAGACCTGCTCTATATGTACAGTGCCTCAAGATAACCTCTGTTGTGAATTGGCGCTATATAAATAAAATTGACATGACCAAAATAGCTTGAACAAATTCACATCAATCTTATTATGTTGTTGAGAAATATAGTGACATTTAGTAGATGGATATTCAGCTTACAGCTGGCTTTACCTAACCAGGGAAAGTTGCAGGACGATTCTTTAATTCAGTGACATCCTTCCTTTCATTTGTACATGAGCATACTTTTTGCTTGGGGCACTTAGTCAATGAGGGACACTATTTAGTTTTTCAGAGGAGACCATTTCCCATGTGTCACATTTTCCCAGTTGGTCATCAAACCGGAACATGCTAAAATGCTTTCACTGCAGTTATTGTGAAAAAGGCATTCGTTTTCTGTTACACTGCAAATTAAAAGAGAGCTGTGAGTAACATTGGCCTACATGACATCCCTCCAGTTCAGCACTGAGAATGAGGTTTCAGCATATGCTTAATGACCTCCAATATTATCGCCTGAAAGCACACTTTGCTGACTGGATCATTCTAATTTATCTATAATTAGCTTCAATATTGCCAGAGCAAGTCCACAGAGCGAGTCCTCCGAGCATTAATAGAATATTACGACAAGCTAAAAGCACAAGGTACTGGACATGCAGTTCACAACTCGAGCTGACACACACACCCACACAACCAGTGACTGTATGTACATCATACCTATTGACTTTTGCTTTTTCATAGTGCCCTTCTCAGGTATCCCCAGGAAAACCCCTGGCACAGTGGGTGGCACCACTGCTACTCCCTGGCGGTCATGATACATGGACTGAAAACCAGAGTGTTGTTAGTGAAACACCCAGAAATACACACTTGTCATTAGCTCTCTGCTGGCTGTAGAGAAACACTAGGAGCATTTCGTTTCAGTTTTCTATCATTCAACATAAACTGTAGCACAAAATGCATTTGAAATTTTGTATTTTTCCATTAGGGACTTCATCTGTGGAGGCGGCACACATCACAGCCAAGAACACTCATCTAAACATATCTAAAAAATAATACATTCAACACCCAAACAATACCTTTAAAATCTAAACCCAACACCATAATATTGTAGACTTTTAATTTGAGTTTAGTTCTTCTTCTTCACTCACATTCATATCAGTCGGCGTAACCAAGCAGCGACTGGATGGCCGTGGTTTGATTGTGGCGATCTTCATATCGACAGGTGAGGTCTTCTGGGCATGCGTCATCTCTTCAACTTTGTCTGCAACACAAAGCGACATGTAATTCATGAGCAACAAAGACAAAGTGCAGGAGGAGGGAGGACTCAACTTGCAAAGCCTTAGTAAAGTTCTCATGGGCCAAACGCAAGCTAATCATTCACTGTGACCCTTCCCTGTGTTTCCACACTGAATTGCAATGAAACTGAAACAGAAAACATTGAAACACAATTTTGTTTTTTTGAGGGGGGAGGGTTGTGGGGGCGGACGGGAGGACTTGGATGCAATGTGTCGGGTGTGTGTGTCCAGCCTTGGAAGCCGTGCAAGCTCTTTCCAAACAGCCGACTCAGCAGCATCATCCAACTCTCAGGGTCGTTCCCTCATTGGGGTAAATGTAAATGAGCAATGATCGGAAGTCCGGCTGTTTGCCGCTTTCTTCTCAGTTTTTTTCACCTTTTTTTCTGCAACGTGAGAAAGGTGTCAACGGCAAATTTGTGACTGAACTTCCTCTGGTGTGATGATGCCATCAGATAAGAGTCCACCTAAACGGTTTTTGCTCAGAGGCCACATGCTAGCCCTGATTCAGCCTCTCACACCGTATCAGCCTCCACTGGCTGGGGCTCTGCTCTAGGATATAGAAAAGCTCCATGCATTAGGGCAGGATTACTAGAGGACTTGAAAACAATCCCTCTTCATGATTCACACACAGAGGAGAGAGGAGGAGAGGTGGGAAGGAGGAGGAAAGGAGGAAGTGAGCATCAATGACCTTAACTATGGTTAGAGCAAAACACACAAACACACACAAAACAGAAAGACGATTTCCTTGTAGTTAATTTCCTCTTTCTCTGCGATCTGTCCCCAATTGGAGAAGAATACAGTAACAGATAAATATACAACACGGTTGCCCTGGAAACCTATCTGTGAGTGAAACATTTCCTGAATAAACCCTCCCTCCTCACACAAACACACACATACACACAGACATACATACACAAGCTCGTACAACACAGGAGGACCAAAAAACAAGGAAATACACAAGAAAAGAAACATGACAGCAATTCATTTTTAGGTCAGGTACAATGAACAAACATTGACTAGCTATTGACCAACAGCAATAGTGTTTTTTTTTTAAATTTTACTATATATGTAAACACAAACACACACGCTATGTTTCATAATACCGTGTTAAGGGTCTGTCAATACATTTCCTTTGTGTTTTTAAGCCTGAAATTCCCTCCCAGAAAGTGGATAGGACTTGCTGCTGTGGGTGAACTATTACTTAAATCAAAACTGAAAAATGTGGGAACACTCAGGAAATATCTTAACCCAGTCAAGAGGAAGAAGAAACAATAATCTGTGATTAGAACAGGACAGAGGAGCTTAAACACCTTTCTGTTTGACATCACAACATTAAACCATGCACCAACAACATTTAAGAACACAATGAAGTTCAAACATCTGCAATCAAAAACACAGTGTAAAAATCATGCAACACGCAGGAAACACTATTTGGTTTGACTGAAAGCCGCAGGAGCTTGAGTCAGACAAATCAAATCTTTAAAGAAATATTAAATCAACAAATACAACAGTGTTAGTTAATCACAGTGAGGTGGGTGTGTGTGGGGACTACATGACATAAATCAATCAATAAATTACACTCAATCAGACTTATGCCCACAGTAACTACCACCTTTCTTTTCCTTAGTGTGGCTTTAGGAGGGAGGGGTGACAGAAAAAGATTTCCCAATAGACTCAGTCCTTTTCCCAAGATAAACAAATATGAACTTGTATTTGTTAAACTCAATATTTTAAAGAATATTCAGTCATTTAAATTTGTCCTACTGCAGCATCCAGTATTTTCAAAAGAAATGGACAAACTAAAGCACTTAATAACACTATTACTACTGTACAGTAAATACTAAAGTAAAGAATGAAATGCAATGTGTCAAATAATCAGCACTAGAAAAACCTGCTGACCAGAGGTGTTTCTCTGTCAGCAATTTTCTGCAATACAAGCAGATTTCTCTCCCCTGTCACCATTTATTCATTCATCTTTCATCTCTTCTTAGTCTCTACACACCTTGACAGGGCACAACGCTGCACCCTTATTAATGATTGATCTGTGGTGTATATAAGGTACAGTAGTACTCTTTCAACCACTGTACCTACCACCTAACTGCAGCACTATTTTTCATTATTTATTAATGATTATTGTTTTGTTTTTTAACTTTTGATCTACTGAACTGGGTAAATGCCAATGACAAGTTCCTATAGGCCTACAAGGTGACATATTCAAGTTATAATCCTTAATATTTTCATTCCGCCTTTTTCTGCAATAACTACTAACAGCTCCTATAGTAGTTTTTGTTGGTAGTGACGGGTCTGCCATTCCCACGCTGATTCAGATCGCCTCCCTACACTAGGGATTCACAAGAAAACAATACATGACATAATCCAGTGTAATTTTATTTCATTCATATTGGCCTCACTGTTTACTGTCTACCTCCTCACACAGTGTCAAAACTGGTCAAACACAGAGGAGCTTTCATTGTGAAGCACAGGAATGTAGTGATTGTTTGTCACTGTGGCTAGTGCCAAGGCAAACAATTGTCTAAAATGTAACTACAAAACAAGACAAAAGTCATTATCAGAGCAGTCGCAGTGAGCTGTTAGACTTAAGAGCTGCAGGCTTAATCGCTGTATGTCTCCTAATCCTCACTGGTGTCCTGCTGAGCAGCATGAAATCAGATCACAGTTATGTTACTATTGACTGTCTTCTTATTAAACCACCCAAGTTTGTTTGGCTGCACTAAAACAACAAATACAATGCTGCCTTTTCTCCTTTTTTATTTCTGACAAAGTAGCTGCTTAGTGATGGTTGTATTTATTAAAGCACACTGTTACCGTGGGTAACTGTGGGTGTTGCCAAGGACTGAAATCATGAGGACTACAACTTCAGTATCATTAAAATCAATACACTTCTATTATATCAATCATTTACCTTCAGGGAAGATGAGCAGAGGAGCTATTTCAAACAAAAACAATTTATTTAATATCTGTGGTTACTGTTTAGACTGTCACCTGAATAACTGCTCTATTAAACTGATCATTAAATGGCAGATGTGTCACATACAGGTGGCTTATCACTTGCCTCTTCACACCTCCTGCCCTTCCTCCCTTCTATCCTCCTTCCTTGACCTCTCTCTCCCTCCTCTCCCAGAATCGCCATTGTCTTGTCTATCACGTTATACACAGTGTTTAAATGCAAAGCACTGTGGGTCCTCTGAGGTGGTACTTCACCATAATAATAATAGATATAAACACAACAAATAAACAAAAACAGACATGATACTATCCTTCTAGAGTCACATTTTCACTTATTTGCCCCTTTGCAGCCACAGCGACAGCTCATAGACGAGGGATCTTTAGAAAAGCTTGTGTCCTCATGCATAATGGCAGAGGAGGACAGGAAATGAGGAGGGAGGAAAGCAGGCCTTTTCTTTTAACAAAAGCAAATGATCAAGTAATGGGAACTTAAATTGCATTAGCCTGAACAAAGCTTCATTCAGCCTCTGTGAGCCGCATATGGATGTTATGTAAGGTTGGGTTTAATGAAGGCAAAGTGTTATGCAGCATTAACTGGGCTTACCTTTATCCACTATTGAGAGATTAACCAATCAATGAGAATAAGGAGGAACAAAACAAGAGAGAGGTACTGTTAGACACTCGATCAGTGCCTGAGTCGAAAAAAAAAAAAGTAAACCACGATGTTTTACCAAGTTCCTCCAGTTCAGAGGTCAATGACTGGAGCGCATAGACAGGGCTGTGGTGGGAGCTCTCTTTGGTGGTGGAGGAGCTGAGGAAGAGATAAATACACTATTTTATTTTTTATTTTTTATTCCAAGATAACATGACATTGCAATTACTTTTTGAATTAAGTAACATAGACACACAACTACTACACAACTGTAGTAGAGAAAACAATATAATAAGCTACAGCTGAAGGGTCCCTCACCGAATTTTTTTTGAATAGCCTGTGGAGGATGTTTTGACAGTGGGCCCTGTTTCGTTTGTCTCGTGCATGTACACAAAGGTGAAATTTTTTGCATGTGTCAAGTGATTGTGCTGAGCTATATGTAATTTATCTCTCGCTGCCGTAACATGGTTTTCTGCTCGAGCGGTGAAGACGGTTGTTCGCCAAGAACTTGTGGACAAATTTTATGCTTACAATATAGATTATGATATGCCTTCTGAGCAGCGCCCTTCTGTGGGCAGTCTGGATGCTAGAGTGAGTTGC
Source organism: Lates japonicus (assembly GCA_033238685.1). NCBI lineage: Eukaryota > Metazoa > Chordata > Actinopteri > Centropomidae > Lates > Lates japonicus. The sequence continues at coordinate 5,121,403 of BRZM01000022.1, read as the reverse complement.
TATGGGAAAGTAACGAGACAGCTGTTCGGGTTAGGCTAGCTGGTTAGCATGTTAACTTCTGCAGAAAACATTGGCACAGTTTCCACATCTGGACACAGCTCTGGTGAGGTAAAAGAAGTTTGATGCTGAACTCACAACATTTCTTCTAGACTGGTCAGTAAACAGCTGTTAATGCTAATGATAGTGTAGCAATAACAAAACTTACATGTAGCACCTTAAAGTCCAATAGGCCACATTCAGCTGATTTTCAAAAGCGGGGTTCTTGAAGGAAATATATGAACTTCTTGTGATGTTTTATTTTGTTATTTGCATTGTGAACAACATGGACTAAAGTCAGGGTTTCTTCCTGCCTCTGAGGAATATTTATTACAACATATTGTCAGTCAGCAGGCTGTTTTACTGCAGTCTTGTATTTTAACACAGGAGGTATGACTGTTAGCAGATCCATACAGCAGAAGGGTTTTCTACACCTTTTACTACATACACGTATGTACAGTTGGGTCCTGTTGCTCACACCTGAGGCCTATTAGTATTTTATTTCAATCCATGTATGATTCCTGTATTAGAGTGGGGGACGGGCGCCTGAACATTGAAATATCATTGTATCCCTCCTGTGTTTGTGGTCTAGTACTTGAAAAATATCATCTACAGGCTGTTTTACCTTTTGCGCGGCTGTGTCTTCAGGGTCTAGATTCCGCCTCACTGTCACAACCTTAATCAGGAGCCGGGTTTCTGGCTGGATCATGTTGACCACCTGTCTGTGGCCCACCACCATCGCTCTTCTCCTGGTTTACCTGCCACAAACACACACAACAGTCATGAATGCTGGAAAAATTATATTGTGACATATATAATGAGAGGCACCCAGCAGAGTTAATAAAATTCCTGACCCGTTTCTTTTCACCACATCTGCACCAAAAATTTCCGCGGTTCTTCCTGTTTCTCAAACCTCCACCAAGTTTGATGCAAATTGGTTCAGAACTTTTAAGGTATAATAAACAAACAGACACGGGTGAAAACATAACTCTGTATGAGGAGAGGTACAGAAAGTGGCCATTGTTGGTAGCTTGATTGTGTATTTGAGAAACAATTTGAGCAACATCAAAGTATTTAAAAGGCTATAAGCCTGTAGCCTGTGTGGGAAATATTTTGTCACCCTCCTAATCTGCAGAGCTAGAGAGGAAATAAAGAAAAGGAGAAACTTCATTGACAATATTAGCAGTTTTTGTGTGGACTTTTTGTCATCTTACCACACTTAATCCACCACATATGGTATTACATCATCTTTCTGGATTTCAATATACTATATAACACAACAACTACTGGTATGAGCCCTACATATCTTTGAAGTCCAGATGACGAAGCAGAACCAGTGAAATTCATTGACTAACTTGTTCATCCATTTGATTTCCTAGGACATACTCTTGTAGGGTGACCATACTCAGTAAGTTTTCCAGGTTTTGTTAGGAACATGACTGCAGTCGAGTAACAGCCTGATTATCAATGTTTACCCAAGACAGAGTGACGTCTGAAAAATAGATTTAAAGCAGCAAAACTTTTACAGCATTGAAAACAATAATATAATCAGCAAAAAACAACAGTTCTGCATCATGTGCACAGATCTGCAGCAGTTGCTCCCAGCCACTTTGAGTCTGTGGTGGTTTCATGCTGAGACTGGATGTGCCATTTCCAAGAAGACAGCTCGCTAGAGTGATTGGCAGGTGATGCGTAGGGACTGACCAACACAGAGAGGTGAGGAGACAAACATCATGCTGCAATATGAAAGTGTCCCAGTTACACATACTGCCTGTATATGATGACTACACACACCTTGAGTGTGAGTGTTCTTGTATAATAACTGTAAATGTAATGCATTAGTGCATACTTCACAGAGGGAACATAGAGGTGAAACGACAGATGACTTAATGATATCTAGAGCAACAGAAAACGAATCAACAAATAATTTTGATTATAGATTAAAATATTTCCAGCCATTATCCAGTTACAGCTTCAAATGTGAAGATTTGATGCTTGCATTGTCCTGTGGTAATAAACTGAAGAAAATCTTATAGACTAAATGACTAAAAATACAACCAAGATATTACTTGTTAGTTGCAGCACCATTACAGTATATTTGAGGATATTTGGATACATGATGATGAAGTTATGACTTTAACAACTGAACTAATAGTTAGATTTTTTTCAGATAATGTGATAATTGCTTGCAGCACTAAGAGAAGACTTCAAGGAAAAGGCAGAAAATGACTATATATAAAACTTCAGATATGCAAATATGATGAAGGTAGTGTTAGCACTCTCCCTGTCCTACTGCCAGTCCCTCATGACTGCAATATTCATGTTGATGCAGGAGAGGGAGCTACGATCACGCCCTCACAGTCCATCTTCAAAGTCAGGAGAAACGCTGTTGACAATCTGTTCTAATTAGCGGTGAGACATGAGAGTGTGTAGAGTTCACAGAAACAAACATACAGCTCATATACATGAACATCTGAGTGTAGCCACTATGCAAAATGCTGCACACACCCACACACGCTCATGTCAGACTTTTGGCTGTGCAAACACACACACACACATTTTATACTTTCTCTTTCAAACACATAAGTGCCCACATGGATGCTTTTTAATCTCATTACTGCTGGTCTAATTTAATATGGGCCCCTACTGGACCCGCCTCCTCTCATCTCCTGTCCTGCTCTACTCCGCCCCTCCTCTCTTCTTCCAGACAAATGGTGGAGGAGGGGTCAGATGAAGGGATGAAAGAGCGACTGGCCCGGAGCGACAGAGGAGGAGATGATGGATGGGAGGAGGGAGATAAAGGAAAAAAGTGGTGGATGAGGAAAGGAGACAATGGAGTCAGAGAGGTGGAGGTACAGACAGAAAGACTTCAGAGTTTATTTGTCTTGGGTTTTAATTCAACACACGCTTGCCGCGGCATCACGAGGCAGACATTTTTGATAATTAGAGAGAAATGCTCCAACATTGTTTCAGGCGTGACCTTGTGTTCCCTCCATCACCCACACATACACATACACACACACACACACACACACACACACAGAGGTTTGATACACTTCCAGTGCACACACACATACAGACAAGTACACCAGTTTGCATATAGGGGTGGCCTTATAATCTGCCTGTCTTTCCACCTCTATGTAACGATACTAGAAGGATGGATACACACACATACTCACGAACATACACACTCATGAATATCGGCCAAAATCATGTTTTTTGGGGATTTGTTGTACATCTGACTTTGGAGGATTTGAGGACATGTTCTGCAAACGATCAAGACATGATGACGTATGAGTGAGAGCATGTTTATCTTTGTGACATGAGTTCATATCTAAGCCTGTGAACATTTCTCTCCACTGTTTCTCCAAACTCACTGAACAGCTTTCGCCATGAAACCGAAATGTCCCCACAAATGAATTTAGATGGAATTAATTAATACCTTGTGGTTATATGCCCATCAACCAGTCCAGTTGCAGTTAATTAGGGCAAATGTTATGTGAGGTCAGTGACCTTGATCTTTGACTATTAAGAATGGGAGTGGTGGACAACTCAAAACAATCGCCAAAGCAGAGGCATAAAATGTTGGGCCCGATATTTTAGAATGACTACTTTTTTTACACAAAATCGGCGGATAAAAATATTTTTCTATTTCCTTACTACACAACTTGTCAACACAAAGACTTAACTATGACCAGCAGCACTCTGATTTACCACGGTGCACCTGACACCAAAATGCCTCTTCAGAAAGAAAGGTCAACCATCAAAACAGGTGGACAAACAATTATTTTTATCGTTTTAATGTGACTTGCTTCCTGTTTTATAAAGAATAAAGCCAATTATTTTAGAAGTAGTAGTGAAAGTTTATATTTATAATTTATTGTTTTCCGCATATCGGATTGTGTATCACAATTTCTGTTTTTGGTGTCAGAATCGCTCCCTCCTAGTGTTAATTCTTGTGTGTTGTTTTCTTTTAAATTCCCTTTCTTGAGTTCTTCTTCTTTATGAGATTTAAACTCACGCCTTGAGCTTTGAAAACACTTCACCATCTTGTAGTTGATTTTTGAACTTCAGTCATCATACGATCTCATCTGATGAATTCTGGAACTCAGCTTTAAGCCAACATGGATGAAGTCATAAACATGCCGTGAAAAGTGTAAATATGATGATCTTTCAGTTTCATTACAACCGCTGGGACAACTCCATCTGTTTTAGCGAGGTCACTGGATGCTTATTGACCCGGGACGACCTTCGTGTCTGTAACTAACTGGTCAGACGACCAAATCAGTTACATGAGACGACATTAGTGACAATAATTTGTTTCACAGTCTTTGGACTCTGCTGTGAACCCAGCCAAAGAAGACTGACACACATATGGGTTACACTATGAACCGTATTGTTTTTTCTGGCCAGCCTGATTAAAAAATGTAAAGAGAGACGGGTTCAAGGCCATAAAGTGCTAAAACGGCCCTGAACCAACAAATCTACAAGAAGAAAAACAGTAGAGAAACAGCAGCTTATGGCTGAACATTAACGGTTTAATCAATAATACACAACAGACACACTCAGACAGACACACACACTTGTGGAGATAAGGAAACACACAAGGAAATCAGCGCTCAATACAGTATGCATGTAAAAGCCGCCTTCTGTCAGATCAAGCAGAATGACCTATTCAAAGCCATTATCATTATCGTAAGCATTACAACAGTTCCACAACATACATCATCCTCAACGGCATTTAGCTGAACACGGGCAGCCCTTGAGTCTGTCTGATCACTCAGTCCACTCTCATCTGACGCAAATATTCCTGCCCAGTCACTAATCTGATTTATCAATTATAATCTGAGCTGCAGTGACAAGCCACTAATCCAGCCTGTCAGAGCAGGAAAGTACACAGCTCCACACTGGAGGTCAGCTGATCTCTCGTACCTCTGTAACATAAATACAGACATGATTCAAACAACGTAACAGAACTGGAAAATATGTTGACAAACCAGTCTGTTTAGTAGTTGTTTTGAGGTTTTGTAAATATCACATGGTCTTCATCAGCAAAGGATGATCAAGGTCAAACTTTGAAACACAGCTTTAAAGTTAAAATGGTTCAGAAGATCTGAAATGTTCTGGAAATATGGAACTTGAAACATCCACTATACTCCTGTTGAAGATCATGTGACATGCTCAAAAGCTGCAGCAAAATGACCAATGTGTTTTTTCTGACGCTATCAAGTTTGTAATTTGTAGAAACTTATTTATGTCAGAATTTAGCTTAAAGTTTTTTTTTTCCCAGGTTCAGTTTCTCTACAAGGAAGAACAACAACAAGAATAAAATGAAATATAGGAAATGTAAGCCAACCAGACCAGTTGCAGTTTGCATCCATGTCTGTCCAGTCTCAGAAGACATTTTCAACCCAGCAGCATAAATCTGTACAGTCACCATAGTTTCAAGAGATTAGTATCATCAGTTCAGCATCAGACCAAATGTAAAATATGGTCAGCCCGCTCTCTGAGTTACATGCTGCATAATGAATATTGTGACATCACTGAAGTTGACCTTTTGGATAAAACTCAATACTCCATCATTTTATCCTATTTTATCCCATTTATCCATTTTATCCTATCCATTTGTTTGAAATTTGCCATACAGTCAGCATCTGAATTCTTCTGTTATGGTGAAAAACATGCTTTGTATTGTCACAGTGACCTTGAACTGACTTCTGACTAACTCTTATCACTTGATCCTTGAGTCCAAGTGAACGCTAGAATCGGAAGAAAGTCCGTGAAGATGGACAGATGGATCGACAACCTAAAATAAAAAGCTCAGGTCCGTGCTGCTGCAGAATCAAAACCAAAGATAAAATGTCTGCAGTCCTCAAATGTATTGAATGTACACAACAGCCAATGTCAGCAACAATGAAAAACTCTGATGCTCTTTACAACAAACAGTGAACGACACACAAACTTTGGCTGAAAGATGAGAGAAATGGGACAGTGTAGAAGAGACACTAGAAACAATCTGGGGCAGTGAGAGGCAGGATGACCCCATCCTCAACCAGAGAGTGGCTGTTATAAAAAATAAGGGAGAGAAACTGCAGACGGCACCTCCTGTTCTTATTCCATGATCCAACCAGCTCTAACAAGATCTGTTCGTTGATGGAGAACCAATAGTCCGATAAAGTAGAAAACAAAAGAATGTGTGTTTGTCGCTTCTGAAATGACCCATGGACGCTCTCTGATCTGAAGACCTGATGGTTTATGTTTAGTTAAGTTAGGCCAAAACACTGAGGAAAGATTCATGATCATGGCTGAAAAGCAACCAACATCCTGACAGCGTTACATACAGCCACAAAACCTTCAAGGTAAACTCTTGTGAGTTCCCTAGAAAACAGGTGAATACAAGCAAGTCTGTTGATGTTAATGCAGTAAAAAGACGCCCAGACATTTAGACCAAAACTGAGTCAAATTTTAACTGAAATTGCACTGTTCAATGCGTATTAATAAAACCACAAGGCTGGGCGATTATTTTCCAGCTCCCCACTCTGGCCAAGTGGTTAATGACGCCTGCCTGGTTCTGTGTGACAGACAGTCATACTCACCAATCAGAAGTCAGCGACTGTGTAATGCCTACTAACAAAAAAAAACATGTGGAGCAGAGGAGGCGCAGAGGAGACAGGTTGACAGTTGCCACGTTAAGAGCAAGAAAAGCTCCTACAAGCGTTGTAAGTCTCAAAATCATAGATGGACAGACATCAAATAAACATCCGGAAAGCTAACAAATTATCTGCAGACAGTGGCTCTGTTGGCAGGGAGGCTAGCCCGCCCTCCTCCATATGTAGCTATATAGGACCACCAACACGCCTAAACTACAAAAGTTACATCAACAGTGTAAGCTGATTTTACTGTACCAGCCAGTCATTTATAGTACAGGGATGCACCAATGTCACTTTTTTTCTCTCTCCAATGCAGATTATACCCCAGAGTTAAACCTGTATATCAAGGATGTGGAGCTCATTGGGAGGATTTGTCTGTAAAGTAACAGGAGGAACTGAAAATAATTGATCCTTAGTGATTAATAAAACTGATAGCATAAAGAGGAATTCCAGATCCGCTTTTAACAAGTTACGTATCAGCCCAAATACCTGGATCAGCCAATACAATCATTTAATGCTGATTACATGAGCTTCAAACATTCAAAATGTTCAATTTTGAGCCACATTTAACCCATTTTATCCTAAACATCTGATGTCTTTTGACCTGCCAATCACCAAACCCATGCTAACTGGGAGGTGCCTCACAAAAGACAAATAAAACAACTGAATACTTCAGTCTACTTTCAAGGAAAACAATGAAAGTATTTTCTTCCAGCAGCAAAGACAGGTGTGATGAAATGCACTGAAACATGCATGCAGCTACACACAGATGTATGCATGTACTTCACCCACACATAAAGCAGCATCATTCATCAGCATTTGAAACGTGGAACTGATCTGCATCTAAGACTTTGGGGTGGGGGCAGGGTGGAGGGGAGGAGGGTGAGAGCTCTGTGAAATCTGTGTGTGTGTTTTCTCCTTGTAGGAAGCTGGTGTACATCAAAGCAGGCTCATTAAATACAGAAATATACAGACAGAAACTGTGTGTGAGTGTATGCGTTAAAGAGAGAGAGAGACACAGGAAAACATAAAGAAGAATAAAGTGAAGGATTGAAAAGGGATGTGGGGAGGAGGGGAGGGGAAGATGGAGACACAGAGAGATGGAGACAAGAGTTTTATTCTGATGACTCAGAGTCCTAGTTAGAAGAATCTTGCCTCTGATGAATCATGTAGCTGAATATCAAACCGACGACGAGAGCACATGTAAGAGCATCAACACACACACAAACATGTCCTGCTTCAAACCAGCTTCACCCAAACTGGACACACACACACACACACACACACACACACACACACACAAGGTGAGGACCACTGAAGGAATCATCTGTTATCTGAATCTCTCAACTCGCTGCAGGAGTTCATGTCGCTGAAGAGAAGTCACGAGACGGAGCAGTCAGCCGGTGACCAAACAGAAATAGATAAGCCTCTCACGCTGCACAGAGGAGGACACTAATGGGTGGTTCGTGGTGTTAACTACCGCTCCGCCCTACTGGCACAGATCCAAATAGGTGACAAACCCACGTCTACATCACGCCCTGAGCTCATACCCACTCAACCTGACACACCAGCCCTCAGCCTGCAGACACATTTATAGTTTGTCTTCCTGAATTTTTTTGTTTGATTTGTTTAGGTTCACACTGCACACTAATAAGTTAAAGGGTTAGTTCACACAAATGTATCTAATCACACAGAGAGTTTTGGTTTTATTTGTCCAGTTTTTGAGGTATCTGCCTCTGGATAATCTAGAGATCTCTCCGATCAGTGATGCTGACGAACCTCTAATCAAAACTTTTATCACATGTCACTCTGCTCATTAGCAAAGGAAATATACAGGTAACAGCCTCTCATTAATGTTTCACTCAGAATCCAACTTCAGTAAATTTAGTAGCTCCTGATGTGAAAACCTCCACCTCGACATGAGCAAGAATTAGCCTTTAGTGGTTTGTAATATCTGGAACCAAATATAAACCATACACTCCATATCAGTCACCTTCAATATCTATTTATATATAAGGTGGAAATTCAGTGAAAAACTGATTCTGCTGGCCCATGTAGACTCAGCTGTGGTCTGGTTCCAGAATCCACAGAATCACCACTCACATCTATGATTCGTTTAGCAATTAAAATAAGTTGGGTGTTGTTTTCATTGGCAAATCAGAGATTTGTTGGCGGGATTAAGAAGAGCGATGACATCTTTGTGTGCCAGAGCCAGAAAAACAGCCACAAAAATAGTGACAAGCCTGGATGACCAGCTGCACAGGCTGTCGCAAGTTCATTTACAGAAATAACAGATGTTTAACTGCCATATTTCTGTAATCATTGTGAAAGATGTTAAGTTACTGATACAGCATTTTCTACATGGACTGAGAATGATGTCAGGTCTGCTGCAGCTGAATACATCACTTGCTACTGATTGGATAAAACAAGACAATATATCTCCCCACCCAAACAAGATTTTTCTAACAAGAGCACAATATTCAAATTGTAAATGTATGATTATCAGATTAGTGCAGCTCCACAAAAAATTATTTCCTCAGCTTCAGAAAAACAGGGGTGAACCACCTTTCAGTTCTTTAGCCTCAGAGGTGGAATACTAAACTGAGACTTCAGATTCAGGCTGTCCTGTGCCTGTCCTGACCCAGTACTCCGACACTGACTCAGTCCTGTCACCAGGCTGCAGTTGGTCATTTCCACCACCCCCACCACCACCCACCCCCACCCTGCAGCCCCGTCCCTCCTCCCTGACCTGACGTCCTCCACTCTCCAGCAAACTACACTTCCAGACTCTCCGTCTCCTGAGTCTCTGCTAAGCTTTACTCTTAAAAGCTGCATTATCACTGTGTACACAGTACGGCACAACATGTTCCCGGTTGCTAAGCGACAATTGCTGTGTGATACTGCTGGAGGTGGGAGTGGTGCTGAGAACGTTATCAGTGTTTGGAGCTTGGGGGGGGGAGCAGGCAGTGGATCATACCATTCATCATTAAATGGGGTCTTATTTTGATACTGATCGTTTTTGTCAGTGGACGGCTTCGCCAAATTTTACACCCATTTCCTTCTTTTCCCAGTGCAGCCATCTTAAAAGGTTTTTATATTTTGACAGTGGGCTCTGTTGTGTTTGTTTTAAAAATAAAAAAGCAGCTCCCTGAGCACTGTGGGCTCAGGCATGCTGCTCTTTGTGCGCTGTACCTATAAATATATTATTTATAGGAAAAGACGCTTCCACTCTGTTATTTTAAGACTGAATATCATGTGATTTCAGTGTGTCGTCCATGTGTGCATGCGCCTTGACTTGTTGGGCTTGTGTGAACACAGCTGCATGTGTGAGAGATTCCCGATTTTCACTGAGAGGTATTGATTAGTGTTAAAGTGTTAAAGTGGGTAGTGAGTAAACGAGAGGGGCTGATAATGACAGAGGACATTCTTCAGGCTGAAGCAGCAGTGAAATTCTCCCACTGCTTCTCTGGGACAAAAATCAATCTTGAATATTACATCAACATTAGCTTGACCAGGTGTAGACATGTCACTTGTCATGTCAGATTAAAGTCAGTCCAACGAAACCCAACAGGATACACGTGAGCCATGAGACAAATTAATTCATTAGAAATGTGAGAAGCAGCAAAGAAAGTATGAAATCTTGTCATGTCTATTTACATTATATTTGTCTGACATTTCAGAAATTAACTTAAAGCAGCAATAACTGATTTTTTGGCCACTTGCAGGTTAATACAACAATCTGTAAACATAAAACCGAGATACTATCACCTTATAAACCTGTGGGCATTCAGGAGTCTATTTAGACATCCAGCAGACACAGAACAACATTAGCTTTTAATTTGACAACAAACAGCAAAACAGTCATTAAACCAAAAACAATTTTTTTGTTTGTCACTACATTTGAAACAGACAAAAGATCTGCACACTGTGCTAATAGTTCTTAGTAATTTTAATAAAGCAACGTTTCCATTTGCAAGAGATTTTTGTCAGGCATTGTCAAGATTTGACAAAACATATATATATGTGTATATATATATGTGTGTGTGTGTATATATATACAAACACACACACACACACATATATATATATATATATATATATACATACACACACACATATACACACACACACACACACATATACACACACAGGCCATCTGGCGGAGCTGCACTGGGCCGAAGGGAAGCTCTGAACACTTTCTTCTCTATTAACTTTCCTCTATGTGATTCTACGTCTACTTTATCGCTCCCACAGCATTAGATTATATTTACCTAGATTCTACCTCTTGTGGGTTTTCCTTGAAACTTTGAAAACAGGAAATGTAATAGCTGCGGGCCAACTCCTCTCTGCACAAAACAAAGTCTTAGATGACTTGAAAACTTGGAGCAGTGTATGTTGCAGCTGCTTTGTGTTGTTGGTTAAGAAGGCAGGTCATATTCAGCAGCCATCAAAGTGACCTCAAGTCAAACGTCTGCACTGTGATGGGCCTTTCTGGATTCAATTAAATTATTCTTAGCGGTGACTTTGAATAAACAGGCAATATGAAAAAAAAAATTTCTAATCGATAAAACCATCACGGATCTCTGAATGATCCCTCTCCACTGATCAAATAAAGTTGTCTCTCTTGCTTTGTGACATCCCAACAATTCATACTCTTAAATGATCTGCATTATGTCCCGTCCCAGAATCATCTTTCAAAGGGAAATCGATAAAATTAATAAAGCAAAGAAAACGTTTCAGCATCCAAATAAATAAACAATATTCTACCTACACTGATGTCTGACATCTTAAATATTTATCACCACAAGCAAAAGCTCTTCTTCTCTATTAAGTTACTAAAATCTTCTGCTGTGATTCTCAAACCTCATTATGTATCAGTGCGAACCTTGTCATAGTTGTATTAGTTGCTCTGCCTGCATGAATGTGTGTGTGTGTCTCTGTGTGTGTTTGTGTGTGGCTGGGAGCATGGGAGCGGCTGGGGGAGTGTCTGCTGCAAATTGGTTCTTAAGGCTAAATCATTTTCTAAACAGCTGGACACTGTTTTTTAAAAAAACTTAAGTGAAACTTAAACAGGAGTAAATAGTGCATTTGTTGGGGACTATTTTCAGCTGAGGATTAATACACATTTGGTGCTTTGGTATTTACAGCAGGAGATTAGTGTGTGTGGAATCACCTCCAAATAAACTACAATGTCCATGTTCATCATTATCATCATGTCTTCCAGTTTTTCGACAACCTTTAAGACTGTTTCCTCTAAGACACACTTTAATGACTTCTAAGTCTTTTTAACTGATCTATAGTTGCTTGCTGGGCCTGATTTCAGCAGTTTAAGCTGCTGACTATCACTCAGTTAGAGGGAGATCGTACCTGCTCACCAAAGTTACACAGAGCAACAACAGGTGTCTAGGGAGCAGAGTGGGAATGACAGAACCACCACTCTTGTCTTACAATGCCTGATTTGGGACCATGGGGAGAGGAACACCTTTTATGTTGCACCTTTTCTTCACCTAGACAGGAGATGTACATCTAATTATTGTCTTCTACAGCCGCTAATGAAAGAATGGACTATGCTCACAAAGAAAGTCATTCACCAGTATCAAGAATTACCCATGTGCACCCAATACACATGGAGTTTTTTGACATTTAAATGTAAAAAAGATGCAACAGCAATGGTAATCATTAAAGTTCTATTTACAATGATTACATGTCATATATTAGTTCATGTGGCAGCAGGAAAATGTCAGTATGGATATTGACTGGGGAACAAAAAGCAGCTCAGGGAGTCAGTATTTCTTTGATGAGCCAACAACCTGACACATTTGGCCTTCTAACCCTCTGGTCAGCCACGCTGCCACCTGCCAAACTGGCTACCCAGTCGAGCAGAACTGGGTCAAGGGTGATAACGCTGCTGATGAGCACAGACACACGACCTAATGCTGGCACTAAACCAAGGTGGTAGGTGTTTAGAGATGCAGATGTGTTTTTATTTTTAGATTGTTAGGAATTATAAGATGATTGTGTCCACACATGTAGGATGAAACCTGGAATCCAAATCTAAAAATGAGGTCAGACAGCAACAAAGCCTGAGTGTGAAACCAGACATTTGACAGTCTGTCTGTGTCCCTGATCTCAAACAGCAGCTTTTCTCTTCTATATTTAACTGCATGTTAAGGCTCTCTGCCTTTAGGATGACAGTGAGTGGACACTGACAAAATGACATGGAAAAAGATATATTCTGGTGATTCTGCCTGGGAAGCAGCTTTTGAACAGAGCACAAGCACCTTTTACACCTCAGGCAGTAGAATTTAACTATTGTTGGTTAGACAGATAAATATGATGATGGATCTTTTCAAAGTGTTGACATTAGCTCCAAGCAAGCTTCAGCTTTGAATGCTCTTAATGCACATGTGCACAGAAAGTGCTGCAGGAATCTTTTACATATTACATTTTGATTTTCACAGCATTTAATGCACCAAATTTCCAAGAAAATATTATTTATGTTTAAAAACATGAAACCATTATAAAAACAGCCTTAAGATGAATATAAGATAAGATGAACACTGTTGAAGACTGTATTCTCTTTCTCTGTTAATTAGGTGTTAGGTCATATAATGTTACCGACGTCACAGCCGGGCCTCAACATAAACACAGAAGCCATTTATTCTAGAAATCAAAGCTTGCACACACACAAAGTGGCCGGGATATGAGACTTTGGATTTTTTATTTTTTATTTTTTTAAGAGTCAGTGAGCTGCCTGCTGCATGGCGATGAGGACCCTCTGCTCCTTTTTTTTCTTTAAGAGCTTTTGGAGAAAGAAATGGTGAGGACTGCCTGTGCTAGTTCACTGCACAACTGACAGTTGTGTGCTGTGTTGCAGTCCTCAGAGAGATGCAGAGAGGCAGAGATCTGACAGAAGGACAAGTACACACACATACACACACACACACACACACACACACATACATACATACACACACCCACACACACACACCTGGGGGCACTGGGAGGCAGATGCATTTGCATGTTACACTGGTCACACATCCTTCTCTTGGCCAAAGTTGTGTGTTATATAAGAGAGTAAGTGCTTTACTCCATCTACCTCTGTTGCGCGCGCACACACACACACACACACACACACACACACACACACTTACTCTTGCACACACAGATGCACAAACAGAGTGCACACATACAGCATGTTAACTTTTTATGCAGGCTGTAACACACTCACTACATAAATACATCTCATAAGACTCAATAACAGCATCCAAAGTTACATTATAATTTAAAATCCGTAGTGAAAACCACTCCTTTATTATTTTGGTATAAGTCTAAAAAGTCCTTGTCTCACATCTGCATTCAAAGAAAATGAAGCAGAGGAAATATTATTTCAAGCTGTGTAATGGATCTAACCTTTTCAAGAGGTAATTTAGCCTATTTGAAATCATTGAGGGTACAGTGAGAAGCATGAAAACTCATGCTGATGATGGTGGATCCCTGGGACAGTCCATGTCTGACCAGAACCTCCAGTGGAGGGAAAGATGCTGAAGAGAAACACCAAACTTAGCTGTGTTTACGGACTCCTTCTGTGAGGAAACACAAGCTGTTGTCACATCTATTTGGAGCTTTATTTCTGTTTTCTAACTCGTCCTCTTGCTTCATAACAACAAAACCAGCTTTGTCATCAGCACTTGGAGAAATGGGAAAGTGGGAGGCTGCTTACAACAGCTGCACACACTCTTCATCAGATACAATTACAGAAGTTGCCAAAGTGTGAGGAACAAACATATACCATCAGTTCAGGCTGTGTAAAGAAAGTTAGCTTTGACATCCAGAGTTTAAATCTCATTTAAATCTGACAAAAAATAAACTGTTGTAACGAAGTTGTAAATAAAAGATCCCAGTTTAAGTGGAACTTGAGTACAGCCTGTACTGTGAGGCAGACAAGTGAAGACAGATGCAGCACAAGACTAAAGACTGATTCTGAAGAGCAGAAACCATCAATAACATGAAGGCTGAGAGACTTGCACAAACATATTGTGTAATGTGAACCAGGAAGGCAGAGAAATGAGCCACAGTGTCCTATGATGAACTTGGCCTTTGGCTTAATCAACAGTGAAGAGATGATCCCAGAGGACACCACGCAATTATGATGACCGACCACCTACTGTGGCCACGGGGCAGAGCTCCGGCTGCGTGTGTGTGCTCTGCTGCAGCACACACACGGGAGTCACCTCCGACCTCTTTGGTCCTTACAGGTGCAGCAGAAAGGTGATGACTTAGACTTAGACAGAGTTTATTGATCCCTTTGGGATGACTCCCTCAGGGAAATTAAGTTTTTTTTTTTTTTTAATTGACGACATCAATAACAAACTCCTCTCTCCCTCCATCACACGGCTCCCCTCGATGACTCGTCTCACTTACTCAGAATCAACAAGCTGTATTGATATGAAGCGCCGACTGCTGCTGGAGCACGGCGGTTACTGATGGGGACTACGACAAGCACCCACTTAAACACACTTAGGCAAATGATTTGAGTGCTTGTATACGAGTGCACAAAATGCATGCGTGCATCCTCGTGCCAAGCTGTAAGAGGCAATGAAAGATTGATGCTTAGCCAAGCCCTAAATCATGCATGCAAATGGATATGTTCTGCTAATGTACAGTAGAAGGGAAACGGGGCATACTGTGGGTGCACTCGTGTGGACATAAAAACAGATGTTTAAACACACACACATACACATAGACCTCTCCTAGAACTTAAAATGTTGGCAAGATACTTTGAAACAAATGGCAGGATGTTAAAAAAGACATCAGCCCACACTGTTAATACACAACACTCCCCTTGTTAGCGACAATCTTTTGTGATAGTCAGTGGCTTCTCTCTGTTTCTGTCTTTGATCCTGTCCTTCAACCCATGATCTGAAAATCAGTCCACATCCACCATCTTTATGATCAGATATTCCACTTAAGAAAATGCGTTTTGAAGGAGACAAGAAAGGAGAGGAACTCGGTGTGAGGACAGTCAGATCCATTCACTCCAATCACATAATGTATAAACTCTCCTCCTTCACATGAAGATGGAGAGTTCACCTGTCAGGGAAATATGACGTCTCTCCACTGGAAATCTGTTTAGCAGCTGAATACTACAGGTCATCTGGTGAGACTGTAAAGGGATTAAATACTGGAGCCAATGGGCTGCCATGGTAATCACATCACCACTATATCATGACCACTACAGGACAGGATAAACAGCTGCACCACCCACCATGGTTTTAGGTTTTTTGTGATCTTCCTGTTTCCTTTTGAAATCCATCTTGGCCGAGTCATGGAGGAGCCATTACCCACAGACAGTTTATTATAGCAGCAGTGCTATCATAAATCAAATACTGACTTCATTCAGACCAGTTATGGCTTTATTTTGTCTCACTGTTTGGTTCATTCAGAAATAATAAACAGATTTTTTTTTACAGCCTTTTGTTCATTTTGAAACACATTAACAAACACTGTACCTGTGGAGACCAGAGCCCCCCCAGGACTCACAGATTTAACTCCAGTTTGGGAGTGAAAATCACTTATGAAACCTGATGCTGCCACTGTTTACGATCTGCCATGATCCCAGATCCATTACAGCTGTGTACAACTGCAGTAGGGCTCAACAATGAATCAAAATATTATCAAAATTACAGTAAGGCTTCAATTTTTAAATAAATAATCACACCTTTCTAAATGAAGCATTGGTGTTGCAGAGACGCTCTAGCCTACAAATAATAATGTCCAGATGTAAGGGAAAGGTCCTGTTTAGTCCAGAACCCAGAACCCACTAAAATCGTAACTCATCACAATATCCGTCAAAATCAGATCGCAGTGTGATTTCTTCTCATTCAGCCTTTAATTTTTCATACTGAAAATTATGACCAATTATTTCACATAATATGTTCTGTCCATTTCCCAATGAAAAACAGAATCTTTTAAACTAGTTTTCAGCATTAACAACCTGCAGGAATTCTCTTTCAATAATTCCTGTTATTCAACACCTTTCTGAATCAGGAAGGCTCATGTTTCTGATTGGATACAGAGCTGTATACCGTGTACAACTGATCTTTTAAAAAATACATTAAAAACATCTTTAACAGTTACTCTCTGTCCTTTTTTATTTATAAATTAACAAAACTTATTTATCTTTTAGTGGAGGTCCTTCAGCTTCCTACCTCTCCTGCAAATGTTATATAACATCTAAGTATCCTCTTTTATTTTTCCTTTATATATAGGAAAAAACATAACATCCAGCACTACCTCAGCAAAGCACAAAACTGAATGATAACAGAACAATCCATTATGAGTCTGTTGACAGGTGAGACAGCTGCACAATGTGATGTAAGTAACTGGCTCTGATTCAAAATCATCCTGGACTGAGAGACAGGATGTGCTGTTGTCCTGCATCATATCCATGCATCTCTCCTCTGTGTTGTAGGTAGAAGGAGGTGTGGAGTGAGGGCAGGATGTGATAAGGACAGCAAAGACTGATAAATAAGGAAACTGGAACTGGAAAGAATCCATGCATGAGTTTCAACTATTCATCACCTTAAAAAAGTGATCTGATGTATTTTTGGGGAGTGGAACGAGGCCAATGAACGCTGCTGCTGCTATTTCAGGTGGAGATGCACTTCTAAGATGACACTCACTAAACACACTTAAACACAGCCTCAGCAGTGATCCTCTGAGGTTAGTGTTCTTCTCAAAATGGATCTCTCAAGCTGTGTTCTGATGAAACTGCAGCATAAGATACTCTCGCTCATTAAAGAATATGAGCTATGGGTGGCTAACTAGCTAGAGGCTGTGCAGCTGTGGATGTGTCAAACAGTTTCAAGCCCTTCCCATGCACTCTGTAAACACGTTCTTACTCTGATACATCTCAGTTTTGACTCCAGACTGAAGCAGGCCGAGATGATTAAAGAGGTCAACAGAAATCAGAGATAAAACAAACGAGAGATAAGGAGCGAACGAGCTGAAATCATACTGAGGAAGAGCTGCAGACACAGATACAGTCTGCTCTCCTCATTTGATGCTCCATTTAGCAGAAACACAAAATAAACCAATCCCCAGTGCAGTGCTGCTTACAGACACACAGTCGTTATGGAGTCACATAAGAACAGGAAAAAGTGCGAGCTCAAAATAGACAATGTGCTTTTCCTCCAAGTCTGTTTTTCTCCCAGCAGCTGTGATTGGATTTGTAATGTGCGAGGGTACATCAGTCACTGAGATCCCTACAACAGCATTCAGCACAAGACATTTCCTCCTATGCTTGAGCAATGCATAATGATTCTGAAGCATTTCAGTCAGAGGCCAAAATATTATTTCAGGTTGTTCTGATATACACAAATCTGCACTATGGAGGCATTTGGAAGATAACCCCAAGAGATCAAATATTGTGTCTGCTTACACAACACAGTGTAATTTGTGCAGGCTACACACACAGAAATCATGAAAAGTACTGTTACACAATCTGTCTTAAAGGCTCTGGGATTAGATTTGTTTGAATAGTACTGAACATGTTATCAAACAAAACATCTGATTGAGAGAAAATAAAAATTATTTGAGGCACCGCTCGATTACAACAGTCTCAATTTCTTATTCTTCTGTTGTTGTTGTTGTTGTGCTTTTAAGTTACGCTCTGCTCCAGTTTAAACTTTCATAACAAGTTTTTGTTTGGGAATGTGGGTGCGTCCCCTCAACAGCGTTTGGAGTGACAGTTCATGGCCAGGACGTCTGACAGTGGTGTAACTCTGTTCATTCTATCTCCCTCTCTATATATCATTGAGCACAAATACTACAAGACATGAGGCCACTACAATAACTCTTTTCTGTAGATTACAACAATTATACAGATATATCCCTGTACAACTACTGCAGCCTCAGACTTGGTTGGTTAATAAAAAACCCAAAACATGTAAACCTGCATCATTGGCTCCATTTATAAGCGGTTTTGGACCAGAGTTTTTTGGAGAAGCCTCCCCTTTTTTAATGTGTCTGCACTGCAAGAACTGAGAGCGATCATAGCTCTTACAACGCAGTTTTGAGGGACTTGTTTAAGCTCTCCCAGCACAAAGGGAACTTTGAGTGATATAAGTGTGCTGTGATTGGTCGAATACAAGCCAATGCAGCACCTGCAGCCGCCACTTATAAAGACCCAAGAGAAACGTTAGCTGTGTAAACAACAGCTCGTAACTCATAAAAAATGGAACAAAACACAGACAAACTGACCAACAGTCAAGTCCAGGCTTTACTGAGAATATATGTGACAGAGGAAATACAACATGATTTTGACTGCCGCTGAAGGTATGTAGTTCTCGAGGGAGCTCACCAGAACTGTTTGGTCTGAAAACACCTAATATACGATGAGTGCTGCGAAACTGCTCTATACGTTTATATACAGTTAACTTTGTCTTTACGCAAAACAAACCTCACACTAAACTAACAGACTATGTATAAAGCTGCTTTGTGAAGTTAGTTGTTCATGTGAAGTTAGTGAAACAAAAACCAGCATAAATAGCACTAAACAGGGATGACAGGACTCCCTCTGGACACTGCTGGTCCCATTACAATGTCTGCACTCTGCAGACCTCAAAATGTTTTTACTTTCATCCATGAGTCACGGTCCAAATCAAAAGTGGCAGGAGTCAGCTGTTGCTAGAATTGCATGCAAACTGATGATTTCACAGTAAAGTGGCTGCTAAAACAGTTTCAAACAAAGGAGGGAGTTTTATGATAAAATCTAGTTCTGACAAATTTCTTCAACAAGCACATGAGAGTGAGCAGACGCAGCTTCAAGATGAGTCCATGAACACACAACACACATTTGGATTCAGACCAAGAAAGCAAGTTACACTTATATGTATACATCTTATGTTACAGCTCACACCAGTGCAACAAATGAACTTAGCATCCTGCATGACCAACATTACAAGCAACCAGCAGAGCAGTAAAGTAAAATCCAACAACTGAAACCAGAGATGTATTTTTACCAGTGTAAAAATTTACACAATTTACACAATTTTTCATTGAATTCCAAAAACGGAGCAGCTCTTACCTCGATGAGGAAGTCCCCGGTTCTGAGTCCTGCCTGCCATGCCACTCCTCCCTCATCCACCGACTCCAGGTACTGCAGGGCGGGGAAGGCAGGTGTGGGTGTAAACTCCTCAATGGGCGTATCCGCTGCACAGGGACGATAGAGAGGGACAGAGTTGAAACGGTTTTGGCAAAATGAACCACAGTAATATCCACAAAACACAACACATGAAATACTGTCAGAGGAGAAAGTGTAAGTGTATTTGACGATGAAACGATGCCAGGATAACACAGTTTTAAACAACAAACACAAGTGTAGTTAATTACTTTACTAATAGCTGCATGAAGTCAGTAGCATCACTGACACGTGTGTTTTTCTCTCTGTGACAAGTCAAAATGTCTGCTGTGAAGAAGTTCCACTGTTTGTCAAGTACAAAGACAGAGCTGGGTCATGTTTAGCCTAGCTTAGCATTAAGAATTGAAGCAGGCGTTAACAGTGAAAATATTCCTAACTGTAAAATACTATTATATGTTGCATTTTTAATACACAGAGGGATAAATAATGTCACTCTGAACTACAGCAGCAAACCAGTTGCAAAATGGCTGCCACAAAATCCAGCTAATTAAAAATGAACTGGACGCTGTTTGTATCTCACTTTAATTTGTTAATAACCTGCTACAAACATGAAACACAATAGCTGATTCATATGGTGCAACTCCCTCTTATTAAATCCATGGTGTGGCTACAAGGTTAGCAGTGGAGATAATCATCTTTTAATAATTAATGTGTCAATGCTGCTGAGCCAGAATGACTTTTGAACGTATCAGTGACCTGTTCGCTAAAGAACAAGAGACAAGGTATAAATATGACGAATTTTTATAAAACTTTTTTGTAATTTTTATGAACAGTCTTTGAGCTAAGCTAGTCTTTGCTAGTTTGAACACAGACACTAAATGGCATAAAACAGAGATCAGTCTTATCTGACTCTGGGTTTGATGCTAACATGAGCATGTTTCACAAAGTATGTTGCTTTGGTATTTCCTTTTTGTGTCTGTGCATATCTAAGCTATATCTATACCTTTACCTGTACCTATAGCTATAACTATATCAATGATTGATGATTAGTTTCTGAACACCTCATTTTAGGAGACATGTGTCTAAGATTTCAGTCATCAAATATCTGATCAGAGAATCAGAAAACAAGAATCTGACCCAGAGTTTAATTTGTGGTGTTGCAGTCACATTTCGGCCTTTTTGACTGAAAAGATCAGATGAAAGTTGATGAAAACAAAGGGAACAACGACAAAAAGAAATCTGGTTATTAATGCTGGGACACACAACAGAAAACAGTGCTACAGATCCTTAGAGCACTTCAAACCACTGTGCATTAAAAGACGAGTGTGTACACACTTAAAACCAAACATTATCTTTATTTTCCCTCTAATTTCTTAACTTTTCAACAGCAGTTTTACCATCCAGCCTGTGCTGTACTATCGCTCCACTCTCCCCACACATGGCTGCAGCCCAACCCTCCCCTCTCTTGCTCTCGGGGAGGTTAAAAAATATTGCGGCTGGGAGGAAACCGGTGGTGACAAGTGACACTTCCTGCTCATCCTCTACTGGAAGACACAGTCCGCGAGCGCACACGAGGGCTTTCATGAGGGTATTTACGTGATTGTGATGACTGCGTTTCTTTAGGTGTCTGTCTGTCTGTGTGTGTGTGTGTGACATAGAGACAGAGAGGAAAAGGGAGAGAGAGGAGAGAGAGTAAAAAATGGGCAGAAACACAGAGAGCAAAAGAGGATGTGAGCTTATGTGACAGCTCGAGCATCAGTGGATGTTTGTGTGTGTGTGTTCACCCTCGTGCAGGATAAGCTCGGCTGGGTCAGTTCCCCGGGGTGAAAGCAGTGTGTGTCAGAATGACTAGAACATTCATCTTGTTTTTCAAGCCAAATCCCTCTTTCCTCTCCCTCCATGTCATTCCCTCTCTCTGTCTCTGCCTCCCCCTCTTTTTCTCTCTCTGTATGTCTTTAAAAAAAAAAGAAAAGAAGCAGGAACATGAATATACTAAATTTACCTCTCGACAGTAACCATGGCGTAGACCAATCGAACGGCACCGCACAGTTGTGGAATGCAACGTGGATTATGACATGGCGAGAATCGTCATAGAAACCAACGCAGCAGCTCAAACTGGCTATTTTTAGAGCCAATCTCGTGGCCTGGTGAAATATCAAACTGCCTGGATAGGCCACTCATATCATAACAACTCATGGTGTGGTGGGAAGAGGTAGAGATGACGGGCTGCGAGGCAGGTACACGTCAAACATAAACCGAACGCAGAAAAAAGGATTTCTTCATGCATTTTCTCCATGAACTAGTGCTGCCATATACGAAGATGTTTATGTCTGAACGGTGGGAGAAATGTGCTCACACACAAAAAAGGTGAGCGGTTTAGTTGAGCTGCCATCAGCTGCATCACCAGCAACAACAAATGCCATCACAACTTATTTCCTGGCACTCACTGCTTTATTGACAGTATTATTATTATTATTATTATTAAGCAAAGATGTCACAATAAAGTTATGTTCAATTTCTAACAGCAAGTTCTCTCTGCATGTTTTTGTAACAAGGTTTTAGTTGGAGGGAGGGCTGGCATCTCTCACATCTCTCACCACAAGACCTGAAACTAAGAGAGTCAAGCTGAACACAGCCTATAAATGTTTTACGTAAATTCAAGCAACATGTCAGTCTTGGAGGTGTGTGCTTGTGATGTTTGAATGTGGATGACAGTTTGGGGGAGAATGGCACAAAGACACAAACTTGATAAATAAAAAAGAGCGCAGATCAGTGGATTCGTGTTCCACCACCTTTCGCTACTCGCAGGACGAAGCCCGTCCCTCATTCTCCTTTTTCTGGAGCCTTCTCGTCCACCACGCGGTCACTGTGGAGAGATGCCGAACAAGAGCGCCCGTTAGCACAGCCCATCATCCGCAGCATATTACGGACGCCCTGCCGAGTGGAGGTTCATGCTGCTGGAGAGCTGGTCCGGCCAGGGCAGGGCGGGTGGCCCGACCCCACCCACCACCACCGCACCGCAGCTGCCTCCCCTCCTCTCCTCCTCCTCCTCCTCTCTCCGGCCTGTCTCTATCAAACGGTATGACAGCGGCCCGGCAGCCAGCGACAGCATCTCCAGAGAGACGGCCCGAAAAAAAAAGAAAGGAGACGACGACCAGAAAGAGACGCGCCTCCCTCCCTCCCTGCTACTCCCTTGCTGCCGCCGGCCTTAAGCGGCAGCCCGTCATACCCTCTCCTGCGCGGAGACGCCCAGGGTCAGCAGCGCAGTTACCCCGCTGCCGCTGCTCCGGCCGGCAATTATTAGGTGCTGCGCCGTCGACGAGGAGAAGCGACATCAGGCTGGTGGTGCTACAGCGGCTATTGGCTCGCGGTGGGCGGGGAGGAAGGCTGAAACTCCGCCGGGTTGGGGGTGGAGGGAGGAGAAGCGAGGGAGGGAGCAGAGTCTCGGTGTGGATGGATGTCCTGGGTGTGCTGCGCTCGTGGCCGCAATCACAACTTCTGAAGAACCGACGGGTTGGTAGGGGTATTGTGTATGAGTGTGTGGTGTTCAGAGAGAGAATAGGGAGATGGTGGGTGACCAGCATGGAAAGGGAGGTGACAACGGGTGTCATATTCCCGACGTGCTGCGTAACTGACTGACTGATCAGTTAATTGATTGATTGATTCATTATTCATGACACGTTTGAGGTTGCCTCGGCATTAGTTGGATTCACTGTTACTTCCTTATTGTTCCCCCAATCAATCTCTCTTCTGAAAGACTTTCAAATCAACAGCGTTTATTCTTTTCTGAAAAAACATGTTTAATCCTTAAACCACAGCTTCATCAGGAGAACTGTCACCTGTGTCCCACACAACTTCAAACACAAAACACTGTGAAGTACAATGATGTAGGGGTGTGTTACAGTCATATTTCTGGATATCATGTGGTCACTGGACAAGTAACTTCAAATCATATGCTTTTTAACATGACATTTAAGGCTAACTGCAGATAGACTGCCCTGTTTGCATGACCACATTTATGAAGGTCCAAAAGCAAAAACTTTCCTGGGCATCTGCAGGTGTCCATTTTGCGTTGTTAATCCATCCTTTAATAATTCATCTTAGCATGAACTGCTCCCGCAGTTTGAGGGCCAAATGTCAAAGCTATTAACCTACATCAGTTGCTTCATGAAATGATTCAGGTGCATTAAACAACGTTGATCTGTTTAAATCTCTGGTACTACTCCTCATCATAAGTTGACTTGGGATTGTTGACAGTGCAGACGGTAGCTGCAGCGTGGAATACTGCGTTACAAAACACATGGAAACATAGTCCATTCCTCCCTTTTAACTAACGGTGAGAGTGAGAACGCTGTGGTTGCCTGTCCTAATCACACTCTGCTGCAGCTGCAGTTGTGTTTTTTAAGGAATACTCCATGTAATTTGATGTGGCTTTACTGCAGGGCAGGATTACTGGAAATGAAAGGCACCTCTTGACTCAGTAAAATAATCTGGCGTCTCCTCGTGGCTCCAAATATATTAACTTCATGACCCTGTTTCTTTTTTCTTTTTTTTTTTTTATGATTTGATCTGCTAGAATCTTAAGCTTGAAATGAAATATTAAATTTCATTTCCTGCAATAATCATGGCCGGGTGCGGGTGGGGTGGACGACTGGGCGTCATCAGGGTTGTGAAAGCAGAGTGACCAAAACCAGTTTAGGAGGTGCAACTTAAAGGCCAAGTTTGCTCTGCCAGTGAGGTGTTCTGCTGTAAAGGTGCATCATTCGCTTATATTAGGTGCAAAGTTACACTGAATGAGCCGTGGGATGAGAGAGAGAAAGGCAGAGAGGGAGAATAAAAGAAGAGAGGGAGGCGCAGCTGCCATCCTAGCAACAGTTCCCTTAACAGCGCAATCTGTCTGAAGGAAGGAGGCCTGCACTGCGACCACACTCGGTCTCCCTTTGTTCCTGAACACACACACCCTCTGGCCCATGGTAGGCCACTGAAATAATGCGCCAGTCACCCAGTCCCATGGTGGCAGCTTCAATAGGTCAAGCGCAACTGGCGATGCAAAAGAGCCTGACAGTTTATCAGCGTCATCTTGTTCATAGTGGTGGGTGGGGGACAACAGACTTAGAAACAACTATCAAAACAAGCAGAGCATGCAGGATGTGGGACATGCTGCTCTAAATGAGCTGGCATGGGATGAAGTACAGCTCCCCGGGCATGCTGCCTCAATCTGGGCTTCACCGTTAAGAGAATACAGTGTATTTATAGTCAAGAGGAGGCGTCTGTGTGCAATGCAATGGGTTGTTGTCGAACATTTGTTTCCTGCTGTAACTTTTTATTGGAGTTTGGGAGTCCTGGCTCAAGGGCACAGTTATTAGACACAGTCATCAAACTCTTATTCTGCAGCCAGAGTGATGGCTGGTGGAGGAAATGATGCAAAACTGACTACCATCTGTGGATAAAAGACTTCTAACCTTTCAACTGAAGTACTCTTCAGTCATAGCGCATTCCTCCGCATGCATTCATTTGTGCGTGTGACTCTACAATAATGACTCCCTCGGGCACCAGCATCATCAGCATTTATCTTAGGCAACAGAGAGCTGATGCATCATGTACCAAAAATAAAAAATAAAAATCCATCTGGTTTCCTCCTCATCTCCCCTGCTGCAGCCTCAGTCAACAAGGTGATTGTCTGTCCACTCAGTCAGGGTGGAAGCATAATGGAAAACAAGAGAGCTACACACTATCTCTGTGCAACTTCATAGTCATGACTTTTAGTCACACCATCATCCAGGTTGTGCAGCGTTACAGAGTGAGTCAGGATCACTCATCTTTCGGCTTATGCAAGAAGCTGAGCTCTGAAGAAGCAGAAGAGCAGTTATGACATTTTAACCTTTAACTTGCATTTTATCTTCCAACATAGTGCACAGATGTGACCACTTCCACCTGATGGCAGAGGCGTTTTTGCGCTGAATGCGTCCTCACCTTTGGGTCCACACAAGCTCACGCTGTTTGACCCAGTGTGAACAGCTACTGATTTAAGCAAGGCGTATCTGTTCAGTCACAGATGGACGACTGAAAAATCTGGCCAAAAAACTGTATGTGTGGGCAGAGATGTAAAATCAGTTGTCTCCCTGCTTTAGATTTTTCTCTGTTGATGACCCTCAGGTCTGATCAGCTTCATGTCACAGTGTGTCTCTCTACGAGGGGCTGTGCAATAGCTCAACACAGGTCATGTCCTCATATTTGTTCTGTTTTTAGCAAGCTGGAGGAGTTTACATATGGCTGATTGTTGTACATAATGCCTTTAAATTTAACTTCTTTTTAAGCAGCAATGGCAAACCCATGCATTATTAATCAGTACTCTTTGGAATTTCTTACATTGTGGAAAAATAATATTTCCTAAAATAACAGCTACAGTCCTGCTCTGACTCTTTCATCCTGTATATGAACAGTTGGCTCTATTGGAAGAACTATTCTCGAATATAATATATAGCTCTTAATTCACCAGAAGTTTCTCTGCTCCTCCTAGCTGGGACAGTCGGTGATGTTTTGGAAGCATCTACAGTTAAGTTTATCTCTCTTTTAATTTGTGCATGGAGAATCAAACTGCTCTTTGGCACCTTCTTCCTGCCCATAAACACACGGACCAGGAAAAGTTCCTGCCTCATCACAAAATATAACGGCAGCCTCTGTGATTTAAAAAAACAATTATGAATCTTTAAAGAGCAAAGGAGGGATTTGATGTGAGTGCCTCGAAAAGTCAGCTTTTCAAAAACACAACAATGTTTCAATATCTGAGGAGAAAGCATATCAGTTGTGACATAGTTTGTTCCATTAGAGGCAAAAGGAAACTGAAAGTGTCCGCGGCTTGGTCTATATCCAGGTTAAAGTTTAATTTCAGCTGAGATTTCCCCTGGATCTTTGATGTCACATGGGTCTTTAGTCTTGGCCGACCAACCAAGTGGGTGAGGTAGTTTCTACAGTATATTGGACTCTTACTGGAAAAACACCAACTTCCAACATGTTCACTGAGTCCTGCCAGAGGAAATCAACAAGTAATGAGGGAAATGTCTAATGTCCTTCACCGCCTTATCTCCCCACACTATAAATCACCACGATCTGATATTTTCTGCTGCAGTGTAAAGAATAGTAATTAAACTGACAGAAAAGCTGCTCTGACCACTTTCGTTATTGATAATCTTTCTCATCCTGTTTGGGTGAATCAGAAATCTGAGCATGTATGCTATTTTAATCATTTACAGAACCGCAAAACAGCCATCTTCAATCTAATCACCAAGTTGTTTGAGGGCTCTGACAGACTTCAGATGCGTATCGTCTCATGGAAGTCTGTTAGAGGCATCCGTGTGATGAAGGCTGTCAACATGTGGAGTTAGAATCATAAAAAAAGACAGACAAATTACCGACGCAGACAACTTAAACTGCTCTCACGTCGCGAAAAAAGGTTTATTTATTTCCATGGCCTGAGGTGACAGAGAGTCTGTGGTGGGCAAACAAAATATATTTAAAGGAATCAAGGGAGTAAATAAACTTTTATGCCTGTGGCCTGCAAAAGTGTGTAATTGTTATATATTACATTAATGGATATTTATGTTTATGCATTATTGATTAGTATTTGCAATGTTGCAACTGATTAATGAGAATTGATGTAGTTAAATCTCACAATAATGTATGTAAATGTTCTGAATATTAACATCTGAAGATTTGATGGAGTATGAGCGGCAAAATTTAAAATACTCCGTACATCAAAAACTGTATAATTCGTAACAGTTACTTTCAGTGCCGGTACAATTACTTTCCACAAATGTGAAAAGATAGAAGAAGTGAAATGGAAAAAAACAATAACTTACTTTTCACTTTGTTTCACCGTTTGTCACCTTTACGGACATGGTAATATCCAAATACAAGCAGTCAAGTTGCCACAGATTAGTATCAGCATTAATATATAATAGAAACATTAATTTAACCTAATGTTGACATCAGCTGTTCTAAATCTATAGGTAAATGAAATTGTGGCATAATTGAATTTTTAACGGTGAACAAACACGGCCAGTGTGCCAGTCAGTGGTGTTTGCACAGCAGTAAAATGTACCATAAAATAACAGACTGTTCATCTTATTAATGGTTACAACGAAAACATTTCATTCTCTGCAGAGTCTCTGTTATTCTGCAGCTCAGGTCTGAGAAAGACTGTCAACCACTTCCACATATGGGTTAAATCATGCACATGTTCTGCCATGCAAACTGCTGCATGCTGATGATGTTGGACAGATGACCTGGTGTGATCAAACACGACCCACACAGCTCCGTATATTCATGCTCCTGCAAGAACATTCCAACTCACCTGTCTGATTGATTCTGCAAATAGGATTTGTTCGCAATGGAGAATATACTCCAAGCTCTATGTATCTCTATGGATCTCTCTCTCTCACTCACACGAAGGAGTACACTCTATGTCATTTTCTAATAAAGCTTGTATTGAAGTGGATGTGACAGCCAGAGAACAGAGGGGAGAGGAATGGAGCAGAGTGAGATTGAGGAAACAGAAGATGGTGGAAACTTTTTGGGATTAACGTCAGGCAGCATTAGACAGGACTTTTCATAGCTGAAGAACAAGAGTTGCATCTTAAATCCTCTTTTCCTATGCAGCTCTTCCTTTTTGTGAAGAAACCAAGAAAGGTTTTCTATATTATATGTGGTTAATACGCACCAGAGACGTAAACATTTGAATCCAGAAAAATCTTGCTCAAGGTTAGGATTGCGTTTCTTGACTTCCTGGTATTATGCATATGCATATACAATTACAGTGGATTTTGCATGACAGAGGAAGCATGTGTGTGTGGTGGTACCTGGGCATCAAAAGCTGTCGTGGAGCCCACAGTGTGGTGTCTGAGAAAGAGCTTCCGTCTGTGTGTCATACGGTCCCGGCTCGGGGAATCCTGTGAATCACAGCAGGAGCCAAGATCAATATTCCGCATCCTGTATCTTAGCAACCAGTATCATCACCCTACTAAATCAGTCAGTGTGGACAAGTAATGGGTCAGTAAAAAACTGTTACAGATGCTGCATTGTCTCTGCTGCATCTTCGGGATCCATCTAGAAAAATTTTGTAAGTGAGAACTTCCATATAACTCAAACCAAAATGACCGTTTTATGGACAAAATGTAACATCTACTGAGCTCACATGTCCAACATATGTGTCCAAACAACATCTGCTAGTGAAGACCGACTGATTTCTGATCTGCGGTGAGATGAGTTTAGGCACAAAACTACATGGTTACAGTTAGAGAAACTCATGGTTATGATTCAAGAAAACAATGACGACTGTGTTGGAAATGAAGCACACTGCAACCTCGACCATCCACCGCCTCCACCCTGAGAGATTTTTAAGCACTAAACATCATCACCACTTTCTTCATTGTATATTTCTCCACAGTCACAGAGGTCTCTGTGATAATATCGCTTACATACTGTATATGCGTGTTCAGCATCTGTCATTTTCTGATGAAGTCTGATCTCAACATATCTCTCATAGTCCGCAGGGGAAGAACAAGCGATGAACATGACACTGATTACATGGCTTGTGCAAAGTTGCTGTGGTGAAACGTGTTGGAAATCAGTTTGAAGCGTATTTACATCAGCTGATTCATTAATACTCATTTTGAATTGGTTTCTCTAAGTCCTAATATTCAGTATGCTTTTATCTCGGCTTGGATCTCCACCAAAATCTTTCCTCTACTTTCTCTATAATAATCTCTAACTTTATCTTTCGAAGTTTGGTGCCTAGCTGTTGGTGTATAGTGGTTTAATAAGAGCTTTTGACAGATACAGGTGACTGTTACTAGTGAAAACAACGAGCTGAAAGGTGGTAACATGCTGGTTGGTGATGATTCACTTCAGGTTTGTTGTGTATCTTCACATTACACACAGTCTGTTGAACTATACTAATATTTTCTAAGTGTAACTAATTAATAAGTTCCCTAAAATACGGAGTGACACTGGTTTATGATGACCTGAATCGACAGTAAATATCAGGTATTAAATATTTGCAAGATAATTTGAAAATTAGTGATAAAAGCTCTATTTAACATTTATGAAACTGATATGAGTAGCAAGCAAAAGATCCAGAGGGTGTGGCTTTAATAAATAGGGAAAGGAGACTTGACCATTTAACCTCAGCACTCCCAAGGGTGTTTGGCAACATGATGTCGCACAGAAGCAAAAGGCCTCAACTACTGCAACAAGTTTTACCAAATATTGGCTTTTAATTGTTTTAGGATCTTAAAAAGCAGTGTCTTAGTCCTTCTTTTGACTTCAGACCTCCTTCATTGTCTCTTCTTCATCTACAGTTTTATTTAACGAGCGCGTGCAGTAACTATAAACAATAAACGTGTATTTTCATAGACTAAAAGACATGGAAGCAAGATTTGTATAAAAAAGTGTGTGAACACACACACTTGACCTCAGAGTAAAGATTCCTCCTCCATAGCCTGTCTCATCTCTTAAGTCTGTTCAGCTACACCTCCTCCCCTTTCTCCCCTCTCTTCCTTCCTTCACATGCTCTCTCTCACACCAGCTGTCCACACTTTCACAGAAACTCCATCTCCTCTGATCCGGCTTAGGTCTTGTCCTCTTGCAGAACATTTTCTCCCCTGATTCAATGTCACAGTCAGATTGGAGGAGGAGGATGTGAATGATCAACCAACACAAAAATAAATTTAAAAAGAGATATGGCTCTGTTTTTCTGCTGGGGAAAGAAAGAGGGAGAAAGCTTATAGTTAATGTGTGTATGAAAACAAGGGATGAGACAGAGAAAGAAAGAATAACATATCCACAACGGTCATACTCCGCGCTGCTATCTGACTGCACAGCCAGCTGGTTTCTATGGTCTGAATATACAGATGGTGCCATGCATGTGTGTGGCCAGCAATAGTATTGTGTGCTATATAACAGATAATGAGCGTATATTATTCATATTGCATGTTGTGTAATATACATTACACTACATCTGTATTTGTGTCTTTATTCTGTCAGCTGTTATACTGCAAGTATGTGTGTCATTGTGTGTGTGTGTGTTTGTGTGTGTGTGTGTGTGTGTGAAGCATTGGTGTCAGGCGTCTGGACCTCCTGGGGTTCCCTCAGGTCTTTATTTAAATCCTCTCCTTTACTAGTATTTCACCTTACAGCAGAGGAGGGGAGCAATCACGAGAATGAGATGGAGGAATTGATGCAACATGTTTGCCAAATGGGACATTACTCAGTTCAGCCTCGTTCTGAAACAACATCATTACCTGGGTGCAGTTTGTTGCGCAGCTGTATCACCTGTCACTGGAATTGTAATGGATGGCTCTGTTTGTTTTACTCAGATTATGTATGATTTACATGCAGAAAGCTATTTATTCTGTAATCACTGCAATCTTTCTCCAGTTCTAATATGTCTTATCTGCATTTTCTGTTTATTCTGTTTATTTTGTCATTTATTTTATCGTAGCTTTAGGGATTACCCAGTAAGCTCCTGGGCTGTCAGTCCTTCAGATTAGGTCCAGCCTGAAATATGTCCAAAAACTACTGGATGAAATGCCATTAAACTTTGTATGGACATTCATTTTCCCCAGGATGAGAGCCTAATCACTCGGTGATCTCTGACTTTTACCACTGCATCACTATGAGGCTGAAGACACTTTTTTGTTTTGATTAACTTATCTAAACAAATATTGGATGGATTTACATGAATTTTGGTTCGAACATTCATGTTCCCCTAAGGGAAAGAACTCTGATAACTTCAGTAATGCATGACTTTCATCTAATCTCCAATATTTTGGTTTTTAGGACCAAATATTTGTGAGGATTAAAATATTAACTCAGGACGTTTTCCCGTAAGCCTCTGTTGTTGCCTGTGTTCAGTTAACTTAATTACCAAATCTTAGCATGCCAAAATGATAAGCTTTTACATCACTAAACATCAATGTCATTGCTGTCTATAGGCATGCTAGCATGCTAATATAGCCCTCATAGCCTCATTCAGCTGGGATAACACCAAACTAATTGTTTAACACATACATGTCCATAAAACACTGTGAAGACTCTTTAAAATAAAGTCGATTTAAATCATTGAATTGTAAATATGGTTTATGAGAAGAAATAGCTGCAATTGCAAGACTTTGATCAGCAGTTTTCAAATGGTCATTCAAACATTAAAAATGTCACTGATTTCAGTCAGCTCTTCTTTTCAGTCAATCAAATCAGGTACAGTGTCTATTACTCAATAATTTAGCAGCCCTGGGGGCCCAGCTGATGCCTCACTTCAGTACAGAATTTGGTTTCTGAAAACATCAGATGTTGACGACTCTGTGGACCAGAACTTTACATGCGTCGCTCATCAGTCATTCATAGTCAAGGTTAGCTGATGGATGACCATCTAACTATCCTCAATCTGCCAGTATTACAATTTCACCAACACTAAGGAAATTCAGTCTTTTCACCTTTTCATTGTAGCTTCTCTAATTCATTATGTATCATGAACATAAAAAGCATTAGCAGTCCAGAGGCCCACTTTTTTTTTCCTGAGCTCAGCGAGATGTGGCGAGGGTTTTACTATCAGCTCTGTTACACAGAAAAGCATTCTCCTAAATCTACATGGTGCTGGTCTGAGACTGGTGCCCCCCTGACACTGTATACCTGTAACTGCAGGCTGGCCAATGATGTGTGTGTGTGTGTGTGTGTGTGTGTGTGTGTGTGTGTGTGTGTGTGTGTGAGGCTGTTGGATTTCCTCATGTGTTTCCCATACATAGCTCCTCAGGAGTGCTCTCAAGGGGTCCAAACATGAACCTAACAAAGTGTGTCCTAAGCAGGGCTTAATCCTGCTGCATCACATCCTATTAATTAGAGATTAGAAACTAAGGTGTTTAAGTTAAATAACACGTGTGAGTGTGTGAGTGCGTGATGATGTATGAGTGTGTGTGTCTGCGTGGGTTGTGGGGATGAAAAATTAAAACCCTGATAAGTTGCACACTTCACATGAGAGATGAGACAGATAACTATCGACCTTGTAATATCGTCAAACTTTTGGCGACAGATTATCCTCGGGGTTATCTGTTATATTCTCTCTGTAGATAATCAGTTCTGCTAATCAACTCCTAGTACCAGCTTCATGCAGACATAGCAGAGGGCAACAGGATGATGTGGGGACTTTGAATGGATGGTTGGAAGATAAAAGCTAAAACATGAAACAGACTAACTCCAAGCTTCCACTCTCCATTCTGCCAATAATGCATTTCAGCTTCCTGGTATTTCTAATCAGCCACAACTGCTGGAAGCCTACGCCAGGCTGTTCACCATACAATCTAATTGCAACACCCACACACGTGGCCTGTGGCGCGGCTGAGTGCAGCCTTTTGAACAGGTCTCTGCAAGCCACCATACTGTGCTCCCATTTCCAAAGCAGGCTTTCTTTTGCAGGCAGACCTGGGGCATTTTGGATCTGTGGCACAGTGTGAGAAGGCTTCCCTGCGTAATGGCCTTGGGTGGGCTTTACAATAAGCCACCCAGAAGAAAGCAAACAACCAGAGAGAGAGAGAGACAGTTGCTCCCCATCTGTCTCTATCTTTCTTGTTGACATACTCTAGAGCAGGAGACTAGAGAGTGGGTGGGTGTGGGGTGACTCCCAGCAACACACCAGCACTTTGTGATAATGTCAATAATTAAACACTGTCAGAGAACAGAATACCAGAGGATGAAAGTCGTCAGACCAATGAAGTGAGTGGGACGGACAAGAACGGGTCTTTCTAAAACCTGCACTTCTGCAGACGTGCTGACCCAGCACTCACTACGAGCACAGCACAGAGGCTGGCAGCAGCCAGAGAGAGGCAAGAACAAGGGAAAAATGTGATGTTTATGAGACGGAGGCGTGTGTGATATGTTCGTTAGCTTGCACCCAGGACATCAGAGCACAACCCCAAACAGCAGGAGCAGTGTGGTGTAGCTTTGTGCACTACAGCTACAAGGAAGACAGAAAGAGAGACTGGAGAAAGACACATGCAGCTCATGCACTGGAAAAAAAGGGCCATGTGCTGTCCACTCTGCCTCAGGAACCTACAGCATTTAGCCTTAACTATAGCACCCTTAAACTGGGTGATGTGAAACAGTGCATGTCCCTACATAAGTCAATGTCCCACCTCCAAGCATACACAGCCCCAAGTGATCAGACACAGCTCCTCTCCTCGGGTGGCGCCAGCCGGGATCTCCCTCCACACAGTCGGCTGGAAGTAGCCCACCTGGCCATGGGCACTGCTTCCTCCCAGAAACCCCCCTCTCGATGCTCAGGAACTGGACCGAGAGGAGAGAGAGTGGGGGTGGGGAATTGAGGGAGTTGGGAAAAAGTGGTGAGAAAGATAGTGAAAAAAGTGACATTGGTTTCTGGCACATGATGAAAAATAGAACACCAGGGTCTGAGATCATTTAAAGCACTTAGTTTAAATACCCACATTCATCTTAACACTACAACATTAAAAGTATACTCGCCTGAAGTCTCCTACAACGGGGCCGACCAGCACCCAGGTGTGTGCAGTGAGAAAAAGCATGACCAGCTGTTAGGTGCTTAAATGCTGCAACACAAGAGAATATGACAATATTCATCATGAGGGCTGATAAATTGGGACACGTATTAACAAATCTGACTCCCCAAATTTGTCAGAGGCTGTGATAAAATGTCATCATTAACACTGTGAACTGCTGGAGGTCTCAACTGCTGCCTGGAAATGTTAACTTAAAAAAACAATTCTTATCTAAATCCAAGTCCTCTGTGTGAAGATGTTGAAGTTTGTGTCCGTGTGTTTGGTAGAAAGGTCTTTATCAGGCGGCATCATCTGGACATTTTAAATATTTCAGTTTGTTTTATGTGGGTAAAGATCCGTTTTGTTAATGTGCTGATTTCTAAAACCAAAGAAAAACAGTTTGAAATGTGGACCGATGAGCGACACACAGTATCTGAGGAAAGAATAATTAGGGGTATTGTTACAGTCACAGTTTGTTTCCTTTGAACAGATTTCTTCCTTTAAGTAGTTTAAGTTGGTGATGTTCAAACCCAACACTCCCTTGTTTTAATTAATCAATCCATCAAATGGAAATATTCTAAACGTCTTTTACATAAGCTAAAATACATTTTCCTCAAAGTTCAGCCTGACATTCCTGTGAATATTCTCGACTGTCAGGTCATAGTTATCTCAAGGAAGTTTAATCCAGTCAGTCCGGTTACGTTCGTTAAAACTTCCTTGGATAACATTTCTGTTTCCTCTATCTCACTAGATTCAAAATAAAGAGGATTTTATTGGATTGTGTGAAGACATGAGCTCGTTCATCACAGCCATAGACCTACAGTGTGTCTGAAATGATCTTTATGTCTATGTAGATGAGAATTGTTTTCCTCTCCATGTATTTGAACCCTGGCAGAGCTGAGGAGTCATTTTCATCCAGACTATATAATTTGTATCGATTTCAGTTGTCTCATTTTCAGAAAATTATGAGATAAGAAGGCAGCAAATGAATCAGTGTTAACTTTATTTGCTTTTCTGATTTTGGTATTCATCGTTCATCCTCCAAGGAAGAAATTAAGCTTTCTCTCTCTTTATTTGGGGTCAGTGGTGGAGTGGAGTGTGCTTCAGAACAATTGGAAGCTTACTTTACTTCATTTCACAGCTTTAGCTACTTGTCACTAGTAGTTGCTTTGCAGATTCAGATCATTAATACATGATAAAATAATAAAATCAATAAATAATTTTACAATGTATTTTATATTGGTACAGGCAGCATGATACCTGGTTTGGCTGCCAGGGGTCACTGCGTCTGTGCGTGGGTGTGTATGTGTATTCCTGACTTGCTAATACTTGAATAACACTGGTTGTCCTGGAGGTTGAAGCTGGGACTCTGCTTTGACTCCTTAGTACTCAAACAAAACAGTAAACCAGACGAATAGAGGAAGTAAACCAAGTTTACTCTCTGTGTCTCTGCTGACCTGTCGGCTCTTGTGAGGGTTGATCTCCTCCCTCAGCCTGGGCAGTGTAAGACCAGACCACCACAAAAATGCCTCCCAGGAACTGCATGCAGCTTCCTCCTGTGAATTTCCTCACCATGACTGTGGGACTGAGGAGAGAGAGAAAAAGGTCAGGTCACTGATCAGGACTGGAGGTTAAGCACAGTACAAAAGTTTACATGTTGTTTGTTTAATAACAGAAACAGCTAATTCAACAGTCCTGGGAAACAGGTTGGATGAATTCATTAAATTAAGTAGTTTGGTGGTGAGTAATTTCGTTTTCACACCTGCTGTACGTGATTACAAACTCTGCAAGAATTATTTTACGTGGCAATGCAAAAATGACATATTGAGATTAAACTGACTACGTCGAACTTTTGTAATTCATAAAAAGCTGTAAAGAATGTGTAGAACACACAAGAAAATGTTGTGTGACATTCTCATACAGCGTGGAAAAGAATATTTTTATCTAACTTTAAAAACTGCTTCAGGAGAAAGCTTACTTCAGGGTTAAATGGTTGACAACATTTCAAAGTGCCTGGCTTAGTAAAAACCTCCTGACAGTCTAAAATAATAAGAAAAGAACATTATGAGCTTCCCCAAAAATTAGCATTAACAAGCAGGGGCTGTTAAAGGTTTTCCCAATCGTTCGTCCACCCTGCACATACACAACACACATACACACACACAGTGCAACCCCGCTCATGCAAGGCCATTTGTATTCATGCATATGGATGTGCTTACACACATGCGATGCGTCTTGCTTCCTAAACCAATTATGCAGAGGAGACACTCAGAGGCCGTGTCTTGCTGTAGTAAGTGGGGCAGAATATGGAGCTGGCTCTGACCCACAGAGCTGCAGTGGCTTCTGGGTAGGAGACAGGACATGCTAAGACCCTCACAGACTCCCACAAGAGGATGGGTGCGATATGTGAACACTCAGCTCCCTGCAGAGACAGTCTGACTCTGAGCTGGGTGAGACAAGCTGCATTTATATGTTTGTGTGTAAAATTTGGTCATAAAAGTAGCATCGAAACAAAAGTCATCTCCACCGCACCCTTACTCATTCTTGGAGCGAGATGAGATACACCAGAGAGGATGACAGTGGGCACTGGATGATACCTGACACATGATAATGTGGCTCCACTTGATGGTCAACCTCCCATAACAACATTTACCACAACAGATGAACGATAAATTGCCTGCAAAAGACAATTTGAATTAGTAGTATGTTATTTTATAGAGGTAAGTCCTTGAAGATTAGTGTGATTTTGTTTTAAAAATCAGCAGCTTGCTGATTAAAAACGATTAAAAGCTGCTGTAGTTTTGTTGCGATAAATAAAACATGTCTGAATTGGTATCAAAAGCTAAACAGTTGCAACTGATAAATTAAAATCTTTTGTCATATAAAATAAAATGGAAGATAGTCACTAACGTGAGCTTAGAACTGACACATGAAGACGAAAAGAGTCAGGAGGCGAGATAAAATCTGGCGTGGGAAAAACTAGGAGATTAAAGAGAAAAGAAGGAACAAATTGGGGAGTGAGAGGATGAGAGAAGCGAGAGGGAAGGAAATGGTTTTTCAAGTAAGTGGGTCACCTTGTCTGTAGACTACGCTCCTCCTCCACCTTCACAGGCCTTTGGAGGCTAACTTCATTCAATACCTAGTGAGACTGCTACGCATTTTCCAAGGAAAAGCCATGGACAAAACTGCAACTGTGCACTCTGAGCAGCTCAAATACTAAGGAGGATAATACTGCTAGTATTCAAACACAGCAGTTTAAAAGCGTGGTGACTGCTCTGTTTGATGGCTTCAGTGTCTTGGCAATAAATTGTAAGTGCAACTCTGATCTACCTTTTTACTCTGTGAATGCATCATCATGTTGGTCAGCCTCCCTCATATTATAATTATTCTAATTACAAGTTGGAACATTTTTGAACCTTAATAAAATTAGATTTTTTCCACCACTAGCATCATGTCTTCAGCTTTTATTCTTTGGAAAATGCTGATATTTGTTTACTACTGAACTATAAAAGAAACACTCAACATTACCAGGTATAGATGGGATTTCAACTACACAACTCCAACAAGACATACAATGACACTCTCTAGTTGCTCTAACCCTCTACCAAAGAGACTCTGCAGTTGATATTAATCCCATTAAATCGATGAACATTACTGGTTAACAGTAATTTAACTTTGTAACCTGGAAAACCCACAGCGGCATTTTCCATTCCTGATATTGACCCTGTGTTGATTCAATAATGAAGAGAATAGCACAAGTCAATTTAATGATTGAACTAAGACAACTTACGTAAGGTTTGGTAAGACATCCTATTTTCAACAGGAACTAAAAATAGACAAGATCTATTTTCACTGATATTGGGCATTACATAACCCTCACATCTCCTGCAGCTCCTGTGCTTCACAATAACAACAACAACTCAGAGACTTCAGCAGAAAGTTCAATACTGCGTGCTGTTTATCAACATTGGATTGGAATAACAGTAGTCATATCAGTACTCAACTTGTACTGCAGTTCCATAAGTTTCCAGACTTGGTAACAAAACAAAATCAAAAGCAGCAGAAGCAGAGATGTCACTACAATCAAAGTATGGGTCATGCTCTTAAGCCATTGGATCCTACAATTCCCATAATGCACCCTAAAGTGTCTGATATTATAGCCCACATCTGTCAAACTCCATGCTGCAAGGCTGCAGCCAGCATCCAGTTGAGCGTGATCTCAAGCCCAAGCTGAGATAAGAAAAGCCATGCTTTTATTCTAGTAATAGATTCTCACTCATGCTGCAAAATTTTTACACAACTCATAAAGCTTCTTTTCATACACAGGAACAGGAGTCATCATCCATCATATGACAGGACTGTTCTAAATATGTACTTGTTGGTACAATGATGTGGGAGAAGCATTTCCCACTAAACCTTCCAATTCAGATGGCTTGGTCTACAGGATCATGAGGTACCAACTGAGACGGAGAAACAGGCGTCAGCCATGTTTTCCCCTCATGCTTTTTTTTTTTTTTTTGGCAGTGCCAGGTGACTTTTGGTGCTAATTAGACAGTGTTGATTAATACCAGCTATTGCATAATTTGTGCTATTATTGGATGATCACCGAGACAGGAGGAGAGAGAGGGAGGTGGGAGAGTGGGAGAGAGAGAGAGAGACAGAGAACAGTGCAGACACAAAATACAGTACAATCAACATTTGGTGCAGTAATGTTGATCATGCTTCATACATGTTCTCAGAGGTGAAGGCGAAAAGAGACGAGGAAGACAGAGAGACTATAACCCCATACACCTGGTCAAATCTGGATCTGAAATACTGGAAAAGCACCTGTTAATGCAAGGTGTACTTGCAAGTCAGACCAGATCTGAACTCAGTCACAGCTCACAGTGAGATTGTGGATCTCCAGCAGGTGAGATATTAAGAACAGACAGACAGACGTGGTGGATGTAACCTGTACACTGGCCCATTTTTTGCTTCCAGAGTAACTGATTTTTGAGTGTTTGCGACAAACTGTGAACACAACACTGACAGAAAAAGAATCGCGTTCACCTCCTTTGGCTCTGGTATGTTCACCAACTAGCTGCTAACTGTCTGTCTGTTGTTTTGGTGTTGGGCAATTGGTGTACAAGAAAGATTTATCAAAAGCTTTCAGTAGCCGGAGGTGAAATAAGGTCGGTCAGATGGGAACTGTGGGTCAGAAAGCAAAACAATGATCCAAAATAAACAAAAAGAGCCAGGAAGTAGAGCTGGAACTGCAGGGGATTGGGTGATGCTGTTACTATGGCGTCATCTTTCATCATCTGATCTGTGTGTAATAGATGTATGTAAATGTTATACATAAATAATTAGTGCAACACTACGAAAATAAATGCCAATGAGTTGAAAAAACTCTTTCTGCTTAAAAAAATCTCTATGACTTTGCCCGATTAATATGTTGAGCGCCACATATTAATTCAGAAAGAAGCCTTGCTTTAACACTATCAAGTATATATTTGGTATATATTAACTTTAATGTTTTCCTGCTTCAGTTTAATGAAACAACATCTTGTTTGTGTTACAAGCTTTTCACAGTTTATTACTGTCTTCAATTTTATTTTTATTTTTTTTGTAAATGTTCCTTACACTATTGAATCTGTGTCATTTCCTTGGACATATGTGCTTTTGTTGTTTGGGTGTTGTATATATTTTGAAGCGTGCTGTGTGTATATTGCTTCATGACAGATCAAATCCAAAATCAATCAGGGAATTTTATAATCTTGTCCAACTCACAGAAATCTTCTCTGTGGTGTAATTTCATTGAGTTTACAGTATTAATCTTGATTTCTTCTTCAGGCCCTTCCTTGATGCTTCGGGCTACGGTGAGTGATTTCTAGATGTGTGATGCTGCTGGTGCTGACAGATGACAGCTGTCCTGGACACTCAACAATTACAACACTTGTGATTCTTCGACATCTGATCTCTGAAAGTCTACTGTGTTTATACTCCTTCTGTTAAAAATAGACTGACTGTTTTCAGCGGGGCGATCATCAACACATTTTTATTGTTAAAATTAATCACTCCCAGTCTCAGTCATCTGCAGATCAGTCGATCAACATGAGAAACTCTGCAGCACTGTGCTGTATATTTCGGATTTTATAAATAATGTATATTTAGACCTTGTGACGCTTATTGGTTAAGCTACTGGTCCTTCCTGACTCTGGACACATCTCATTTCATACCACATCTAGCTGAAGCTGTTGCCATAGCGCCCTGGGGCTGACCCAGCTGTCTTTCGCCCTTGTTTGTGTGTGTGGGTATGTTACATCTGCAGAGTGTGTGGGCTCATGGTGCATGTGGGTTGTTCTAATAATGACAAATCAGCGAACGGGGGTGAGGGTGGAGGTGCCACAGACACATTGTCCATGTGTGTGAGGAGGGATTGGATGGTGGATGGTGGATGTTGGATGAGGTGCCAGGTGAGGAGGGATTATGGGTAGAAGAGAAGTAATGAAAAGGAAGAAGCGGATGACACCAGCAAGAGAAAATGCTGGAATTAAAAGGGGCTTTAAGGGCAGCTGGGTGGGAATGCATGTGGAGAGCTCCTGACTTGGTCAAAGTTCACTGAAGTAATAATGATGAGCTGTATTTATTAAATATAAATGATGTTTAAAGAATTGCAACTGCACTTGTGTTTGATAATATGAATGGGTTTAAAGGTGGGGCAATTATCACATCCATGGTGCCCTCAGGGCTGAGCTTACTAAATGGAGTCTCAGTAAAGAAGATGTAACCTGGATCTCTACAAAAGACTTTGTGAAGGATCTACTGTACATATGTGCAGCGAGAGGTCGTTAAGAGAAAGGTTGCGTTACACTGTCGGTGTGAGTAGATCCTGTGAAAAGGCCAAAACAACCCAATATGTTAGTTAATCTCTCAGCTCTTTCGAACATATCTACAATGTCTAATGACTCTCCTTCTCAAGACCATTGGTTCATACTGCAAATGTAATGTAAATAATTTTACACTCAGCATATACAAATTAAAAAAACAACTCAAGTAACTAAAACATCTGGTTAATCTGTTGCACATTTTCTGACCAGCATTGTTGTAATTTTTCGTATTTATTCAGTGCAGCTAACATCGTTATTTTCACTGCTGTACTTTGAATACACACACACACACACACACACACACACACACACACACACACACACACACACACCACACACACACACACACCTGAAAACTACCAACCATTCATTATAAAATTACTAAAGGAATATATCACTGCAGACTTTGACCAACTCCCTACAAAGACTTACACAATGTTTTACTAAGCAGCCATATGACCGACTCCTTATTCTAAAAGAAAAAAATATCCTAGATTTACCCAGCTTATTCAGAGTGTGATTCCCAGCTTTCTCTATTATTTGGATAGAACAGCTGCATTTCTAACTTCAGAGAATATTGATGTTATTACTTTATAGCAATGATTTATCGATTTAATCATTTCTCCAGATGATTAACAACATCGAAAAACAGTAAAACACTCATCACAACATATTTTTCTGACCAATGGTGCAAAATTCAACAGATAAAGTAAAAAATACAGTAGAAAGTTCTAATGTGGAAAAAGTAACTCAACTCATTAACTGATTATCAAAATAGTTTGGCAGATCAGGCTTATCAGCAATCAACTTATTATAGCTTTAATTATGAGCTCATGCAGTACAGCTGCATAACTAAGTCTTGTTACTTCTTTTTTTTTTAGCTCTAACAAACTCAAAGATTTACAATGAAGAAGAAATAAACAAGAGAGAGAAGCAGAAATTCTCCACATTTAAGCGAAATTCAATCTCTTTTTTAAAAATATTTCTGATCAATTAATCAAACAAAAGGTGATTTGATCATATTTCTCCAAGTGAAATACTGACACTGTTCTAGAATGACCATGATTGTCCACCAGATTGTCCATGAAAAACTGATCAAACATGAGTGGTTACATGTGTGTCTATAAGGACTGGTGAAACTCAGCCATGTGTTTGTTCTGTTGGTTGTCAAATCAAAGTCACTGAAACAAAGCTGGAGGCTACAACGTTATATTATTCTAAGCTATAGAAACACCAACAGAAACAGATCTGAGGACATGAAGTTCCAACACGTTTCACTCATAAGATTCTGTGCTAAACCACTGTCAGTCCACAAACACAGCTCTACTATCGGCGATCAAACTAGCTCTCCCCCACTCCAGTTTTTTTGGTGAGAGTATGTCAAAGACATGATAGTGATGTTCATGTTACTGCTGAAGCAAAAGGCAACTGTCCTCCCGGTTTCTCTGCTTGTCTTTCATCTCCTCAAATCACTTGTCTTCCCTCAACTCCGTCCCCTCCACCCTCGCTCTAAGCCTAAACTTTTATTTTCTCTTCTTGACCTCTCCTCCTCTTTCTGCTCTTCATCCTGTCTTTATTCTACTGCTCAGTCTTCACATCTTTTCTATAATGTACAGTGCATCTCTCCTCTCCTCCCTCTCTCCTCGACGTTGGACAGAGGAGAGGAGAGCTACAGAGTGTGGGTAGTGTTGTTGCAGCAGAGTGCTTCCAAATGTGTCCATCTGCCAAGGAAGAGGGGGAGGAGGAGGGGGAGGAAGAGGAGGAGGAGGCAGAGGCATGTGTGTCAGGACAACAGTTGCATCAAGATAAGCAACCTGTCACACTTTAATCCTGCACTGATCACATGGTCTTGTACACACCGAACACAACCACAGATATACAAACCCCACGCACTGTGTGTTTGGAATGAACTTACACAGGTGGGGGTGAAACACACACACACACATACAGACCACAGAGGCTGGAATCAGCGACAGCTTGGGTATCTAAGTGTTACATACTGACATATATAAACACTTTCGCAGGCATGTGCCAGTGTCTATGAACAACCATAGCAGTTGCACTAGCTACTGTGGGAAGCCGAGTCTTTTGATGGCACGTTCCCCAGAGGAACCATCATACATCACCTCCCGCGGAGATGGTGGGACAGGATATTATACTGTGTACATACAAGTTAATGAGAAACACACGAAGTGTGACACCAGAGCTCTGGGGAAACAAACACAACACACACACACACACTTATTACACACTGGGGCTCTGAAGGCTCAACAAGGATAGGTTCTCCAGAGACATAACTGACAAACATATTCCTCCTTCATCACTCCCAGGTCCAGGGTCCACTGTGACTAAGCTTTCAACAGAAACTTGTCTTTCTGGAAACAGTGTCTCCAGAACTCTGGATGCCATGATCTGTGAATTCTCTGAGTAACGAGGACACTGTTTCTACAAAGTGACGCTGCTGTTGAATTTTGTAGTTTCATTTATGCAGGAAGTGTCATTCGTTGCATTTACATGGTGTACTAAAGTAACCAGAAAATTCAGAGAAACTAGGTTATGCAGGCAATCAGAGAACATACACTGATTACTGTGCACTGTAGTAATGTGGTTATTGTAAATATGTGTTTACGTGGAGAAGGTTAGTAATCAGAGGTCCTGACCTAGCTTTCTTAATTTAACTACAATACATTAGTGACTGTGTCAGGGCAGACAGACAGATAAAAGACTGCTCTTCCTTATAACATACACATTTACTGTCCAGACACGACAGTCTTCTCAATCTTATCAGTCTCATCAATTCATAACTCTTAACTCTTTGTTTTAAGGTTAGTGACAGCAGCAGGAGTGTACTCAGTACACTTTATATATTTTCAGTGCTTCGCTCACCTCCACTGCTTTCATCCCATGAAATATGACAGACCAATATCTCAAAACCTGGACAAATGAAACTAAAGCTATCCACATGGCTTGGCACTGTTGTAATTTGGGTGAACAGACCCTTTAAAGACAGAGTATCTATCTTCACGTCATCAGACTTGTAGAGATCTGAAAGAAATCTTCTCTGTGGTATCATTTTACTCTGTACTTTTTTTTTCCAGAGCAGGACTCGCAGGTGTAGAAGTGAGGCTGACGGTGTCTTTAACGTAGCAGCAAAGAGCCGGTTCTGACCTGATCACAGCTGGGCTGGAACTCAACAGCAAAATATTGACAGTAAAATATCTGTGAGTCATACGTAGAGCTCTGACCTTCAGGTTAGTCAGCCTGGATCTTGTGAAAAGAAAAGAGTAAAAACCTACTGGACAGAGACAGTATGTTTATTCTAAACCGTCATTCTCACCCTCTTTTTCACTCACTCAAACACACACACACACACACACACACACACACACACACACACACACACAGCTCTCCACTCTCCACTCTCCTAGTGTGTTTCAGACACTCACCTGGGCTGACGCTGTGAAGGCAGACCACGCCG
The DNA here is from genome assembly GCA_033238685.1 of Lates japonicus. NCBI lineage: Eukaryota > Metazoa > Chordata > Actinopteri > Centropomidae > Lates > Lates japonicus. The sequence continues at coordinate 5,076,665 of BRZM01000022.1, read as the reverse complement.
AGCCTCCTCCCCCAGCCGGCTGAGGGAGGGTGACCGGCTCCTCGCCCCCCTCCCCATGGTCCGGACCACCACGGTGCCATTGGGGCTGCCGCTGGGCATCTGCTGGAGCAGCTGGGGTGACAGGCTGCGATGTAATGCTGAGGAGCCAGGCTGGGAGTGACCCTGCTGGGGGGCCCTGTGCGGGTGGGGCTGGGCGTGTTGGTGCTGCTGCAGATGAGGGGCCCAGTTGCCGGGAGAACCGTGCTGCTGCTGGTACTGACTGACTGTTAGGTTGTTGTCGCTGTTTGAGCGCAGGAGGACCCGTGGCGCTGATAACGAGGAGGGAGACTGGCTGTTTCCGCTGCTGTTGCCAGAAGATGGACCCCGGCGGCGTTTGGAGTAGGCTGGAGCCTCGCGGAAAGGCACTGCAGAGGAATGAGGGAGAGAGGGAATGAAATTTTCTATCTATCTTTAACAATTTTTATTCTTTCAGCATCTTTGCTCTTTTCTGGTCCTGTCATATTCTAGATCAAGTTTAAACTGTGGCTGAAAGTGTGGCACCGAAAGAAATTAAAGTCTCAGCTAAAGTAAAAGTCCAGTCAAGTCGAAAGTGACCTACAGGCGAGAAATAGCAAAATTTTCTGAAGAAAAAACAAGAAAAACAGTTTTGAAGAAAATTCACGTGTTCGCTTCTGCTGGAATTTTGCAGATGACATATGTGAATCAGGATAAATGTCCAAGTGTCATGTGTATGGGAGCAAAGTAAAGCACTGACAGAATTTCAAGTGTCAGCTGAAGTGAAAGGTGCTGAAAGGATTTAAAGAATTAGATGAAGTGATCACTCCAAAAAACAAGAGAAAACAACTTGCATGTAAAAAAAAATACAAAGACTGAAACAAGAAGGAAGCTCCTATACAAATACATGTCAAACTACTAATGCACCGTTCAGTGCAATTTTGACTTGTATTTCTATAAAATTACAGTTTTACCCATTTTACATAAAACATTCCAGCAGCAAAAAGAGTGAGTTTAAAGGTTTGTTCTTGACCTTGGTCGTCAGACATGCTCCACTTTAATCTGAGAGGAAGTTTCCTCATCAGAGGACAATATTGTAACCTTAGTCACGACTACAGTGGACATATCAATGCATGACAACACTTCCTTGTCATCACTGAAGACGCTGCTACACTGACCTCCACAGCAGCGCTCCACTCTGTGTGAGCCACTGTCCTTGAGTGATGATACAGGGTCAGTCTCCCTGAACTCTCAACCACTACTAAAGAAAATGTCCCACTGACCTTGGACCAAAGTCAAAACATGATTTGCTACGTTTTCTAATAACAACTGCATCATTTGTCAGAGTGAGTGGACTCAGTGTAAAGGTGAAGCTGTGGTGCAGCTGTGCTCACAAGATTCAAAACTAGTAATTCTGGTCTTTCCAGCATGAGCACTGTTCTGCAGTGTAATTGCAGCATGTTCCTGCTGCAACGCTAATACATGGTTAAACCATGAGCTGGCTCCAACACTGAAATGCTCTTTTTTTAAGAGTCAAGAATTCTAAAAATCATCTACACCGGCTTCTTTCGTCACAGGGAGCTTGAGTCTGTCCCTGCAACACAACATCTGCAACAACATGTGAACTGATCAAAACCATCATTTTAACACATGCACACAAAACCTGTTTACAAATCTATTAGTCAGAATAAATGTTAGGACTTGCACTTAAGCAGTGTACATGTAAAACATCCATTGAAATGTGCACCTTAGAAATCAATGCTCTACATGCAGCGTGTCTAACAAACCTGCAGAGTTCCCATAAACTCTGGATCTTGAACTCTGGTTCCTGCTGTTAGACTTTGTAGTGACTGTGAATTGTGGTCTTTTATATTGTCAGTCAGTGTCAATCAGACTCTCCAGCAGTGTGTCATCCAAAGCTATTGTACAGCAGGCTGACATCACCACAAGTGCTTAGGACAAGAACCAACAACAAAAACATTATACTTCTGCCCCACAATGCAAACACAGACTCCACCCTTCAACCTACTGCTACTAAATTAAAAAGTTGTTGCCTTTCAGTGTCTGTTTGCCACTCCAGGTCAGTGTTAATGCGACTGGCAGATGCTACACTGGAGGCTCTCACCTGTTCTTGTTTTCATGCTGTTTTTTGGATCAAAAGAATCTTTGATTATTGGATGATAGAGGGTATAAAAGGCCCAGCATGCTTCTACAGAAATGCTGGTCTGATGGGTCGAACAGCTCTGAAAACCCTTTCAGTTTCTGACGTCCAACCATGTCTACGACTTTCTGAAACTGACAGTCCAACATTCACATCCATGGCTAGCCGTGACTGTCCAGCTGTGCAGGAACCTTTTTCTCTAGCTCTCTTTTTTTCATTTGTTACACAACTACAATATTTTTGTCACACAGAAATACATGCAACAAACATGGGAAATTTAAAGCTTTTAAATTGATACCAGTCTGCCCATCCACCATTCACAAACACTGACTGTACTCTATGTCATGTTGTTTATGTCACTCTTGTGTCTCCTCTCCATTTCTCTCAAGACACCACTTAGTGTTTCTTTATGGCGCTGCTACAACAACACTACTACTTCTAAAATAACATTCATTTCCATAGTAAACGGTAAATGAAAATCAACTATGTGACAGAGGCCTGTTGTATATCTGCAGCTGTGATGGACACACTTTCTATTCCACAGCCATCCTTATGTGTGCAGATGCTGTGAAGATTAAATGGCGTTAATAATTCTGGATTGGATCTGTGAGACTGCTGATATTCTGATGCTCATTAATTCCACTAGCTGAACACACACTGTACAATTAGCATGATAAAAGGGGGTAACTGTGCCGCTTGCCATTGTTGTATTTTATTCTCAGGAGCACTTGGTCACACTTTAATTAGTACATGTATTGACCACACTGACGCCTCATTCATGGGAACATTGTCTGCCTGGAAGGTGAAGGACTCTGCTCAACACATGATTGGGCAGTTTAAACTCACCGTGTTTTCTCCTACAAGTTTCCAGTGATGGAGGGGATTACTGACTGAGAAGACAACGTGAAGCAAATTAAAGAAACGCTCTTTAATCTTCTCCTTTTCAGTAACACTCACATGTAGTGAAGCCGTTTCTACTGTAAAGCTGCTGCTCGCTGTGATCGCTGCTCTGAGTCATAGTGAAAGAAAGAAGATAAAAACTTTGATTACAGCAGCAATCTCCTACATCTTAGTTACCTGGATGTAAAACAAGCTCTATAAGTGACAGCTATAAGCCCACATCTTCTATATGACGAACAAAACAACGTGAGGGGAATATAGTACGTTATATTACCACCATTGTACAGTGAATAATCATCACACAGTTTAGCTGTGGGTCTGTCTTTTTATTTTACACTGTATTTAGTCTATTTAGCTATTTTACAGAAATTAGCCTTTGATTTACCTTCCTCACTGTTTTTGTGATTCATGTGTAGTGAATTCCTCGTTAAGATTAAGTCCTATATTCATCCGTCCATCCAATCAAAACACAATACAGTCTCATCATGTTTGATATATCCATAGTGCAATTTAAACTAAAACTAAACTATAACTCAAGGATAGAGAAGACATATAAACAGCTTACCTTTTGTTCTGATGTGTTATTTTTTCTCTCAGTGATGTCAGACTTGCCAGGAGACTATGTACACACATGCCCTTCTATTCATCCATCCATCCATCCATCTATCGATTGAGCCCTTCTCTGCTGTTATTGTACACGTCTTGTCATTTTTTTCTTGATCAATCCATCAAAATCTAATCTCTGTGGGCCCCTCTCCAATACTGGACAGCTAAAGCCAATATAGCACATAAATGTCTTTCCCATACACACACACACACAGTACAGCAACGCAGACACACACGAATATTGAACTGAGATTGGTGATTGGCCACGGCTTCACGCTCCACAACCCCTCTCCCTCTCTGACCATCATTAGCATGATTATCAGCGTTACATGAGCAGAGCTGAGTTCCTCTGGCCCCCACTGGCTGCACCACACTGTCAAACTGAACCAGTAAAGGAGGTTGGCCTTAATTTCCCCATGGATACATTCCTCCATTACATTATGAGAAGACGAGCCTACAACTGCCATCGCCAGCTCTCCTCGCAATTACGACAGTGCAGGGAGAGCAGGAGCAGAAGAGGGCCTGCAGCCATTCCAATAAGCATCTCCTGATTATGAGTTGATTAATACAACGGTACCAGGATAGCACTGTGGCCTGTTCCTGCTCTTCACTTCTTGGCAGCCTGAACATCTGAAGGGGGATTCACTGAGTCATTATCACTTTTCCAGACTAATATCTCAGACCTCTCTCTCTCCGTCTACAGCAGACGTGTTGATGAAGAGAAGAGGTGCTAACATCTAATGAGCTAGCACATTTAGGAGCTACCAGGCTATCTGCGTGTGCCTCTGAGGTGTGTGTGTGTGTGTGTGTGTGTGGCCTCCAAGCTGGTGGGGCTGGTTTTAACTTCAGCTAAATGCAGCCACTTGCTCCTTCTTTCTCTAAATCTCCTGCACACAATCACTGACACAAATTAATTATCAAGTAAAATGGGGGTGTGGAGTCAAAACAACCAGAGCATCTTATGTAACACTTGGAAAAGCAATCAGTGGAATCTATATAATTAAATGCTCTTGAAACACAGAATGCGTGTCGGAGGTCAGAGAGTCTGGAAGCACTCAGCAGAGCTAAATGATGGTGTTGACATTATGCTAATACACTAAGCTGTTAGAGGAAGACTCAGTACTGGACTCAGCGGTTTAGTCTGTGCCAGTGTGATGTGTTCCAATCATTAAGTATAATCAAGGTTAAAATGTGTACTTCTCAGTTCATGGATGTTCCTTTGTGAAAATTTAGCACACTCCAAAGATTCAGTTTGTTCCATTCTGCAGATTTAAACTCATTTACATTTTAATCCAAATGTACAGACAACACAACAGCCAGTAATCACACACCAGTTCACACATAACCCCAGTTTTTCAGTCCTGGCAGTCAGAGAGCAGCACACACTGCAGAACACACACATCTCTGAATGTTCCTGCACCAAGAGAGAAATGGATATTCATCAGAAATAGCTTGCCTTACTAATTTCCTCATTCATTTTTTATTCGATTTCCTCAGCATTTTATCCCTTTATTCAGTGAAGAGATGACAAAAAGGAGAGGGAGACCTGGGAAATGTGCAACAAAGCAAACGTGACCCGGGGATGTTGAGGTTCATGGTCAGCACCTTAACCACCTTAATTTATGCTGTGGTCAGCATAAAACATGGGAAAGAAACTGAGTAAAAAATAAGTTTGGATGTTCTGGTGAAAGGAGGGCAAGGAGAACTAAAGGAGAGAGAAGTTCATCAGAGCTGCAGCTGCACTGAAACCCGATGAAGTCAAGTGTAAAATAACAGCTACTCTCTCACATCACATTGTAATTTGTGAACTGCTTTTGGACAATTTAGTTTTTTAAAATTGTTTCTCACATGTGATGTCAGTGGTCCAGAGTCCAGGTGTAAAAAACAAACATACCTAAAATCATTGGAACGAGGGCGACGGGCAGCGACTGAGTCAAACAGCAAATGATTAGCATCATTAAACAGTGCACACCTATGATTTTCATCTCCTCACTGTTAACAACAACCAATGAGTCATGATGACCAAATCATAATTATTATCAGTTGTAATGTGCGTTCCCGCTTTTGATGACAGAAGCCGAGGAGGACAGAGTCTGACAATGTCAATGTGCAACAGAATCTCTCAGGTAGGAAATCTTTCACTTCCTGTCACCAGTATGGATGGATGGATGGATGGATGGATGGATGGATGGATGGATGGATGGATGGATGGATGGATGGATGGATGGATGGATGGATGGATGGATGGATGGAGTATGGATGGATAGATAGATAGATAGATAGATAGATAGATAGATAGATAGATAGATAGATAGATAGATAGATAGATTTTCTTTGTTGATCTTGTGAGGGAAATCAGTCACTCAGATCCAGAACACAAACAATATGTTTTGTTGTTCAGGTTGGGGGAGTTGTTGTTGTTTCCTTTCATACCCATCAAACTTAATTATTAAAATTAGAAACTTATTTTTGGTTTAGCCATCATTGCACATTTGGGGAGAACGTAGAATAGTGAAAATCTCCATCACATGAAGCAATTCAGTTTAAGTCAGTAAAACTGGTCACAACTGGCTACTGTCCTCGTCCAGATGACACAGTCCAGCGAGAGTACATCTACATGGGTTTATTTGGATATAGTTTAAAGTACACTGTAACTGCTACAGTTTAGTTTCTCAAGTTCCCAACTGAAGAGGAAATGCTTTATGTTTAAAATAAATTTTAAAAGATTTAAAGCTGCACTAGGAGAAATTCTTCCAGCCAGAGGCAACAGCTGTTAAACTCTATGTCAGGTTGATGACATTGACTTCTCCTCAGCCATGGAGTTAAATTCTGTTCTGTGTTCTTATATAGTTGTTCTAACACATTTCTGTTGTGGCTGAAGACATGCTCTTGAAACCTGGAGACTGTTTTCTCTTGGTGAACATACCAAATCACACCCTATTTACAGCCTTTTTATTTCAGTTTCTGAATTATAAAATATGTTATTTACTCTGCAGTAAAATTCCTACAATGAAACAAAGAGCGGCAAAAGAAAATTCCTTACAATTTATAAAAAAAATCCCACAATGCAATGCTTTGCCTGTGCTTATGAGATGACAGATGGGTAAATTACTGTTATGTGACACAACACCGTCAGTGGTGACGCAAAATGGCGATGATTCATGAGTTCCCGGAACCTCAATTTACTGCTTGCTGCAGAGTATTTATAGTTTTTATAGTGTTTTTAATGTTTTTAATGTAAGAAAATACTGAATTAGGGATTGATTTCAGATTATTATTATTATTATTTTTACATTTTTATTGATACTATGTCAGAATTCATCTGGACAGTTACTGATTTTACTTTTATTAACATTAACAAGCACCATATGCAGTGATAGAAACTGTGAACACAATGTATGTCACTGCAGAGGAGTCTGATGGACAGTTTCTGTCACTTTCAGGTTTTTGTCATCTGGGCTGAAACCTCTTGGTCTCTGGTCTGTCCAACACAAGAGATTCCAGCAAAGCGAAGCTGAATGGATCTGATTTAACAGCCTTCAGCGTAAATTCTGCAACACTGCAAACATTACAGGCGCAAATCAGTTACTACAAACATTTAAATATAACATATATTATTTTACATCATTAATGCAGAGCTGGAAAACCAGTGGGGAAAGAATAGAACAGAATGTGTGAATTCATTGTAAATATTACTCTAATATTACTCTTGTGCTGTTAGTTAATTTATAGGTTCTGGTACCTGAGGCATCATTGATACCATCATCATCATTAATGGACCCAGGGGACCTTTGCACACTTAATACAGACATTCCCCTCATGTAAATTACATTGAGCCGCAGGTTTAATGTAACATCTCTGCTTCATCTAATGCAAGCCATTGCAACAGCCCTATTAATCCAATAAATCCTACTTTTTAGTGCCAGTGAGTGTTTCTTCATGAAAACATTACTATAATAATACCAGCAGGAGTGAACCTAGAAAGCTGTCACGTCGGTGGATTATATTCATTCCTACAGGATCCAGGTTTTTGGCACCCTTCCCCCGCCTATAGGCTACACAGCCCGAGTCTCTGTCTTCATTGAGAAAATAGCGGCGGATGAATCAAAGCGTCAAACCACCAACATGGTTTCACACACGGGCAGATGGATGGGCTGTTTAGGTTCTGTTTGGGTGAGGGGAACGGCATTTAGTCATGTCTATGGGTGTTTTCTCAACCTTGGAGTCCCATTTTTCCACCGCTCTCTGTGTGACCTAAAAACTAGTCCGGTGCCGCGCTGCCTTCCTTTTCTTTTTCGTCCGAACAAAAAAAGACACAATTCCGGATTATTCGTCTAACCTAAATACGCTCCAACCTACCTACATCCTCATAGCGGCGGTTAAAACAATCCTCAAAGGATGCTGAGCACTTTTTCACACAGAGATAAGGACCGTAGATTTACTTTTCTTGATGAACTAACTGAAATGCCTCCACATTCTCCTGAAGTTGACAGCGGAGGTGCTGCGCCAACTCCAAACGTCCGAAACATGAGCGCCTGATTTGAAAAGTATAAAAAGAGAGAGCGGGCTTCTTACCTTCCTTTTTTAAGGCATTGATGATCGACTTCATTTTTACTCCTTTGCTACTCCGACCTGGTGTCACGGTTCGTGCATATCACAGGACTTTTTAGTGTCCGACTTTCCCTCTCAGCACCACGGACAGCGACTCCGCGGAGAGGAGCTGCCGCGCGCAGCGCACATGATCCCGCTCACACCTTCCACTACCACCGCCTCTCCGGCAGCCAGCACGACCCCCTCCGCTCACACACACATACTTACACACACATGCAGTCCCCAAACCCCGCCCCCTACACGCCTCCCCTCTCTCCTGCTCTTTCTCTCTCTCCCGTGAGAGAGAGGCTGCGCTGCACAACTGTAGAGTTGAGCGGCAGCAGAGGTAATGGAGTAATCCAAGTAATCCCGTAGTGGCTGTAACAGGACAGGTAGAAGCATGGCGTATAAAAGTCGAAGCTTTAGTTGTAGTTAAGATATGTGAATAAGCTGAATAAATTGCTGAACAGACCACACAGAGGCAGAGGCAGCATGACCTCAAACACACTCTCTGCTTTTCCTTTTGCCTTTCTGTAAACATACTGCATACACCATCAGTGATATATCTGTAAGTTAATCCTGTTTATCCATCAATGAGCCTATAAGTGGCTTTAGAAGGTTGTTGTTTTTAAACACACTTAAATGTCAAGGGGGGAAAACAGGAAAAAGACGAAGCATACATATAATTACTAATTAATAGTCTGCAGATGGTAAATCTTCTGAAGAAATATGCTTAATCACACACTGAAAAGTCAAATGAAATACTTGCAGAATCGAGCATCATGGGTCAAATTAATGACCCGATGTTGCTGCTGTTTTACTTAGACGTCACACATTTTGTCCTTCATTTTTATTTGGCTGCTCCTTCATCTCACACACTGGGCTGGAGCCATATTCTCAGATAAACAGCAGGTCAGTTTGCCTTTCAGCGGAATAGCTCTCATTTGCAGCATCAGGCAGAGCCACACGTTCAGAAACCCAAGAGAATCTCTCTCAAACTGAAATTATGACCAGAGGTGAATCTGATATTCAGCCGACAGAGGAAGAAGAGGAAGAACATGCTTTTCATTAAATATCACATCTGGTCCTAAGTTCTCTTCATTTTTATGATGAATGTTCCTTCCTGACAGTTCCAGAAACTCAAACCATAAAATCACATGACATACTTTGCACATTTTTTTTGTTGAAATTGTTAAATCACATTTTCCTCAAATATTTATAAATTTAAAGGCAGTAATTATTCAGAGATTCACATCTGGTTTCACAGGAGAGTTTTTTCACTGCCTCAGGCTTTTTGTTTGTCAGAATACAAACATGAGGAACTAAACTGTACAAAAAACTAAAAAATGTTTACTATGGGAACCAATTAGCTATTAACTATTAGCTTCAGCACAAGAATAACAGAAAACCTACTTCTCTTCTTCCATCATTTAAAAGCTTCTTCACTTACAGATATCACTGATATCAAAGATCGTCCTGTTGGAATAAAACTAGATCCAGTTGTGTGAATCTGATTCACAGTCACAGCCTCAGGTATTTCCAGTCAACTCATTTACACATTTAACATTATTAAAACATGAAAAGAAATAACGTGACTGTGCAGATTGAAAACCCCAAGACACACACACACACCAAACAAATGAAAATAAAGATGGTGTGCAAACAAAGAGCAAATATCAATTCAATTACATCAGCTGCAGAAACAGAGAGGAAAGCAGGAGTATGCACGGCTGCCTGGATATATTGTATGTGCCCTTAACGACAGAGAGATTAAAAAGAAGAACTGGTTTCATAAAGGCTCTGAGGACAACTTCATATAAGAAAACATTCTACAGAATATAAGACAGAGGGGACTGAACTACTGCACTGAATCAAATACTTCAAATCCTCCACATTTCATCACAGGACTGACATTTAAATACAAAAGATAAAGCAGCTGAGTAGAATGTAAACTGTGTCTACTTACAATAAAAACAGATTTCATATCCATCTGTGTTACAGAAAGGCAGACAGTTTTCTTGTAATGACAAGAAACATATGGCTGATTTAAACTAGAGTCAAATTAGCATGTCTACTGAACCAAACACAGAGTTTAAATACAGATATTTAAGCTTCATGTTTGGTACTTCTCAGTTTAATATGATTTTACACCATTCTGGTCTAACTTTGCAAAAACAGCACTAGTATCATCTAATGAGGATAAACTGATGTTATCGTGATTTAGAGGTCAACTGAGCTCTGATATAAATAACAGGGCTTAAATGAAAACCAAGAATGTGTCTTTTACACTGATACCAAACATATGATAGAAAACATTGATAACTGTCCCTTACAACTGACCCTAGACCAGGATATGGAGCAGAGTTAAAAGTCTGTTTAATTTACTGTGAAGACTGGTTGAGTTTATGAGCTGATAATAGCAACAATGCTGCCGTTTATCACTGGTTATTATTCCAAAAATATTGACTACAGACATGTAGCCTCCAGTATCTTTTAAAAATGTTCACTAGATTATGTCACAGGATGTTTTTTAAATGAGATTTAAAAAGTAGTAATTGGTGCCTGCTGTATGATACAAAATATGAGTATGAGATAATATCATAATGTTTTTTGATTTATTTGACTTTAGGGTCCACAGTCTGTGTCTACATGAGGAAAATAAAGAACCTTGGTTTCTGAGAATGAAGCTAAGCTAACAGATTAGCATCTGTTGGTGGAAATTTTGGATTTATTCTGTGGTTTCAGTGAGTTACTATGTATCCTGAATTTGATATCAGCCAGTTGTTGGGAGCAGAGGATGAAGGGAAAAAAAAGATTTGGAGCTAATGATGGACTGGTGAGCAGCTTCTTCAAGAAACAAATCCTTTGTGTTGCTAAGCAACTCAGAGGGGGACGGCTCCATACATCATTAAAGCTACATTTCCACACTGGCGTGCACACCTGCCTGCTGTATGATGTAATGTACAGTCATATGACTCTCTCTGTACATGCCAACACATTGTTTGATTTCATGCTCTGCTGTTGTGTGAAGTCATCAGGTTACACACTGTCCTCCTTAATGAAGCCTTGTTAAAGCTCTGCCTCTCTATTTCCTCAGTATGTTTCCCTCCACTACAACTTTAAAGCACGATGATACACACTGATACTAATTATACAAGAAGTGACCCCAACATACCAGATGGCTACATGCAAAGCATATGTTGTCATAAAGTATGCAATAATGCAGAGATGAGAGCAGATTCCCTTCATGTGTATTTTCATACTATGTACTGTCATATCATCCAGACTAGTCAACATGTTATATATGGAGAAAATACACAGCAGTGTTTTCCAAAATAAAAAATATATATTTTCGGTCATTGCTCCTTTTATAATCCAAACAGGTGTGCTGAAAAACACCTTATTTTGAAATCCAACAAGAGGCGGGGTACATCCTGGACAGATCTATCACAGGGCTGACATATAGAGACAAACAACCAGTCACACTCACATTCACACCTACGGGCAATTAAGAGTCACCAATTAACCTGCATGTCTTTGGACTGGGAGGTAGCCAGTACCTGTAAAGAACCCACGCAGGCACAGGTAGAACATGCAGAAAAGCCAGGGTTCAAACCCAGAACCATCTAGCTGCGAGGTGACAAAAATCCAAACCCTCCTCCTATAGGTTTCTTTACATCGACAGCAAGATATTCCACCAGTATGTGACCGCTGAAGACATCATTCTGATGCCATGGACATTAATCTACTTCACTTCTGTGGTTCAGGGCTTTGCAGCAGATTTTGGGATCCTCACACTCAGACACAAGAGCATTACTGAGGTCCAGCACTGACGTTGGTGATAAGGTCTGACTCACAGTTGGTGTTATTGGATGGGGTTGATGTCAAGTTCTTCCATGCCAAACTAGGAAACCATTTTATTTTTTAAATGAACCTAGCTTTGGGCATATGGGCCAAACACAGACTAAACACTAATGTTTAGATCAGACATGGCCACAGCCCAGAAAAACAGATCAAACATACAGAAATGCATATGGACATGGACATACTGCAGTGTGAATTCTGGGAATTATTACCTTAAATAAGTAGCTTCTGTCTCATGTAATGTAATCATGTAATCTTTGATGTTGTTGTTATCATACATGCAGCAGCTGTACGTGAAGGAATGCACTGGAGACAGAGGACACACACACACACACACAGATACTGCAGATGGCAGGTTATTTTCTGTTGCTACTGAACCATGTTTATCAGTAAATGTTGCTCACATCGCTCCACATCATATAGTCCAATCTAATTATATCACCAATCACTACTAACAAGTAGTTTATCTGTTTGTCACCCAGTGAAAGAATGCTCCCCTCAGTGCTGCATGGTAACTTCCACCTCGAGTTTGTAAAATAATTTATCTTGCGTGAGGACAAAACACTTAATATGTGACTTGTTGCAGCGGCTTCAGATGTGAAAAACTACCACTGTGGTGCCCGTCACATGGGTGCAAAAAAATAAATAAATCAGCACCAGCGTGAATTAAGTTTTCCTTCCTTGCTGACAGGATGTTGAAAATGTGAGCGTCAATTTGTCCTCCTTCCTGGATCCACTGCTGGCACAATCAGCCAGAAATAGCATGGATTTAAAGTGTAGAGACACTTGTTTAAGGAAAAAGAACATTTCACAATGATGAATAAATTAACATGTAGCCTTCATTTATTTATATATAAATAGATATAAAACCACTTTGACTCAGTGGAAGAGCGACAACTCTGACCTCAGACTTAAAGAAGAAACTTAGAAACGTTAATAAATTAAAGAGAAAATGCACCAATGCTCCAACCAACACGTGTGTTTATATATATTCATATCATATTTTTGGATTCACCAATTAATTGTTGAATCTATAAACCTCAGTAGTGCTTGTCTGACCAACAGTCCAAAATCAGCTTTTTTATTTGATAAAGTACTGAAATATTTATGCTATTGTCACAGACAATTCATTTCCTATCACTCAAGTAGTCAATTTATCAACTCATCGTTTTAGCACTAAAATGTGACCTACCCTGATAAATAGAGCTTTACTTTGTTATTTCTGCTCATAATAGAAAATTTTAATCCTCAGCTTCTGATAAACAGATGTTGTATGTTCATGCACAGCAGCGTTTGTTGTGTTTATATGGGTCCACTCTTCCCACTATCTGTCAGAGGAATCTGTTACACACTGACAGTGTTGAAGAGTGGAGCCACATACAGTAAGAGCTGCTTGGACAGACCTCAGCTACAGCGTCTCCTGCAAAAACCAATCAAATCAGGCTTAAGAGTTCAGGAGAAAATGAGCCAAATCCCAAAATGATTCAACTGTTTCAGGATCCAAGTAGAGAGGAAGTGATGAAGAGAGCAGCTCTTTCAACTTATGTAGGTTTAAATGCCAAATGTTTTACTGATTAAAACAACATTTGTGTATTTGACCACTACCTCACTGTGTGTCTATAAAAATAAACCCTGATGCATAAACATTGAGGCCCCTCTGCCCTGCATGACTTTTCACCTGCTGACAGGTAGATGTCTGTTTTCCTGCAGGAGATGTCCTGCTGTGTGTCAGACAGCACTGGATTTTTTTGGTGGGATTTTAAAGCTATTCTTCAGGCTGGTGCAGAACTGGTCTGTGTTCAGGAGCAAACGCAGAGTGTCCCTTTAACTGTAAATCCTGCAGCAGACTGGGAATAGATTGTGAAAGTGGTTAAGGTGCACGCGTGAATGTGTGAGTATAAGTATGAAAGCAAAGCCCACACAGGCTCCTTTGGCTGGGATTATCAAGCACTCTTTGGCAGCGGGGGGTATCTAATACGCATCTGTCAATCATTCTCATACAGGCTTATCAGCTGTATGGAGTAGAAACACAGAGAGATCTCACCTATACATATACTCACTATACTTACTTCATTTAAGTAAATATATGCAAGGTAAGAGAGAGAGAGCTACCTGAAGAGAATAAATAAACACATTTGGCTGTTGTGCACAATAATCTGTCTTGTTTCATTTATTGTGGTTGTATTGTTGCCTTTGTATTCCAGCTCAGAGGTTGTAATATTGTCTCTACTGCTGCGATTGGAATATTTGGTGTAAAAATGGAAACATGAATGAATTATGAATTAAAGGAAAAGATGCTTGACATTATAGAGAAAATGCGGATGCGTACATTGTTACCGGATGTACTCCGCCTATTTATTGACACTGTAAGTCCAGCTAATGTACATCTGTGTGAGTTGTAAGCCAGAAACAGCCATTGTAACAAGAATAAACGAGTCTGAGCTGGCGTTAAATGATTGTTGCAGACTGAGGCAGGTGATGCGGAAGCGTGGGATGAGTTTCTGCAGTCCAGAGGGTTCAGAGGACAGCCTGGTGCAATGTGACAAGGACAGAGCAAGTCGTATTCAACTGTAAACTGTCAATCTGTAAAGTGCTTTTACAATGTTATGCAAGGATTTTATATATTTTACCTAGCATCCTAGCAATCTAGTTTACAATGAGTATTTTGACTTGAATGGGCATATCTTTATATAGTTTTTTTCTTTTCTTGGGGCAGTTTCCATGTCTACTGGCAACATTTTGAACGAATCTGGGGATTCTTTTGCCAAATTGTCTATATTATATGGGTTTCGTGGAAGAAATATTGGGCTACAAAATATCAGATAATGCACTCCCAAAATATACTAGCCCCAGGGGAACCAGCATCAGTCGGACTGATAATACACAATGGAAATACTACTAGTTACTTTAGGCCTACATACATTATTACAGCCACACACACTCATGGGATGATGACCAAAGGCCAGTGTGGAGTGGGTTAATTGCCAGTCAGGTTAGCCTGTGTACAAATGTTTCCAATTTCTGCCTGCAGATTATGAATTATTTTTGAATACACAGCAACACGCCCATGAGCCCATTAACTATAGTGATATAGGCCACTCAAGCACACATTAACAAATATGAAGGACGCTAGGCCACATATACGTAAAACGTACGTCAGTGCGCCCCTTTGAGAAGCCTTTCTTTCTCCTACTAGCTGCACTCGTGTCCTACTTCTACAGCTTCTTCCTTTGTTCTGCTCAGGAGTCCATCTAGAAATGATGGGTACCAATAAATGCCTGATTTGATAATCTAATACCTAAGCACTTGAAAACTGAAGTTAGATTAGCTACCTCCCTGAAATCCAGATTATAAACCTAGAGCAAGCAGAAGAAATAATCTAACCCATTGATTGGCGTTTCTACATTTCAGAAAAAGCCCAAGCATGGAGCTCCAAATTCAACTGTTAATAATATAAACATCAGCCGGTCTCTGGTCCTCAAGGTGTATCTAATCTGTATTTACCAGGTACCACTGTGGCTGCCTCTGCAGTACATTCTGACATGCTGTCTAGTCAGATGGGCTAGGCAGATTGTTCTTTTGCAATTCTCTACACTGAAAAGCCAAAATGTAATGTTGTATTTCAGAATAATTTGATGAATGCAATACATGGCAAATAGACTGTTGATGGTCATAACTGCAAACATCTGTATCTGTGGATCCAAATACATTGTATTTATACAATTGATGTTTGCATTCCAGCCTAAGCAAAACACTTTCTCATTTAATATTTATAACTGAGACTAGTGCTGGAACTGATGCTACAGCAGCAGATTATGGATACTGTGGAGCTGGATTAATATACAGTTAGCCTAGGGCGCCTGTTTATCAAAAAGTTACCTAGTGTAGAACTTTTATCAAAACCAAAATTTAAGTAGTGATATGTACATAAACATTGTAAAGTGGGAAAAAGGTCTTAAAATATATATTTTATAATGACTATTTTAGTGAATGTGCTACTAAAGTAGAATAAACTTTGCACTGAGAAGCTGGAATTAGTAGATATTTAGTTTTTACCTGATAAACAAATTAAAAGATCACTAAAATTATTATAATTGTTTTAGTGCCAGTACCAAAGGTAGAAATTGAGCATGAGGCCACTATAAGATAAAAGCTTCAGCTTGTCTGAGGTATCTGCATCACAGAGGTGGAGTACTATAGCTGTTAGAGGACAAACAGAGTTTCACGCAACTGGAGCCAAGCACCAGAAACCCAAATAGATGAGTCTATTCCAGCTCTGCCACATGAGAAGAATACAAGAAGAAAGGCACTTTTCTACCCATTGATTCATTGACTCGAATTCTACTCATCATAGCCTAGACCTGCAAATGAAACCTATGGAACTGGGGAAATTTGATGAATAAGTGTAAGAATAGTTGATAAGTCTACATGAGCCTTGAGTGACACTGAACTCAAACTGCCCTGGAAGGCTAGGGCCAGAACTCTCGAATGGCAAATACACTAATGTGCTTTAAATAAAAAGCTCTTTATAAATGAATAAATCAGCACTCTGATGGCATGGAGTCTAGAGCTGCAGGATGTGGGTGTTGAGTGACTGCCCTTTATATAAAACTGTAGGAAGCTTTAAAGATACTCAAAAGTCTGGGTTCCAGCTAAGTTGGGGAGGCCTATGAGGCAGTTTTGGGAGGTCTCCAGAGGAGAGTTGAGAGAAGTCTGACAATGTCCCTCAGGTGGAGCTCACTCGAGCCAGTGTGTGGGTCCGGGTCCAGTATCTAAACTGGAAGAGGAGCAAAAATCGGCCCTGCTGGGGTAGGCTGTAGATATATTAGCAATTCCAACCCCAAATGTAAACTGCCAGAGGTCGAGCTGCATTGTGGGTAATGGGCAATGCCTTGATATGGTGTTAGCACGAGGAAATTAAAATACAAAAGATGATATCTCCATATTGTGCTGCTGCGATTTTGACTATTCTCCCAAACTGCTTGTGTGTGAGAGTCCAATAAAATGATAGAGTTCCCGCCACATCCTAAAGATTCTAAAAACAAATATAGACATTGACAGGAATCTAGCGATTCTAGAGCTCCCTAGTCTGGGTCCCCGTTGGCTATCGATCGGCCTGGTTGGTAATTTAGCCTTGAGCAATGAAAGGAAATATAAAAAGCAATGATGTAAATAAAATAAGGATTTGTGGATGAACAGCTACACTCATCTGATAGAGTAAGCAAGAGGAAAGATCTGTGCCTCTCTCTCTCTCCCTATGATAAGGCTGGGCCAAGGCTACATCAAAGATCAATGTCTGGTGCCACTAAGCTGGTCAGCCTGGAAAGTGGCGCAATGGCGGGTCTGTGGTGAAATAGGCAGCTGGGCCTGTGGAAAAGAGTCTGAGTTGGGGTAGGAGCCAAGTAACGAGGGAAGAGGTTGATGGAGATGTAGGTGGTGTAGGAGGGCTGGGGGGCACCAACCTTTGCAGCAGGCTGAACCCATGGCGGCCAACTGAGAATCCAGAAGTAAAGATCTCCCATCCCAAAATCCACATTTACTAATACCTAATGGGGCAGAGGATAAATCTAAAACTGTCCAAACATTTAGGACGAGCACCTTGGCTAATCCTAGCTAACACTCGGAACTACAGCTGAGCACTTGGTGGTTGGAGTTGAAATGTGCAGTTCGGGAGGAGGAGGGAGGGTGGTGGTGGTGATGTTAGTGTAGGAGATGCCGACAGCATAGGGCTTTTGGGGTAATCCTGCACTGCAGCATGTCCTGTTTTACTCTCTACCAGGTCGTTGGGCTGTGAGGCCGCCACTGCGAGAGAGAGGGGTACAATTGCAGGATTACATCTTTAGGATTAGATTAGATTCTCTCTCTCTCTCTCTCATTCAGGCTTCCTGAATCTCTACTCCTTCTGCCTCCCTTATATATCGATTTCATTTGTTTGTTCATCTTTCCTTACTCTCTCTAAGGGCCCCATAACTGAGCTATCCTGCTCTATAAACTCACTTCTTACAGGCCTGAGCCAGCATCCAGTAATGCCTGTGTTCATTCCAGTGGACTGAGATACTCTCTACTCTCTAGCTCTATATGTACGTGCAAACCACTGATGTAATCTGCAACATCTGGCACAATAGCTTTAAGTGAAGAGGAAAGTGCTGGTTTTAAATGGCGACTTAAGCCATGCATGGTCGAAACTGAAATGCCACCCATCAGGTGTTAAATCAGAGCTGAGTCTGCTGCCATTGGCCTAACCAAGCCCCAGAACTTTCTAGCTGGGCGGAGAAGTGGCAAATCTAAGCAACGGAAGGTAATAAGTTATGATGGAAAAAACAAAATATGGAAATTGTCTCATTTTTTTCATTTTGTATGTCTGTGGAGAAAAATCTGCATTTGCCCTCTCTCACCTCCCTCTCTCGGCCCTCCCTGCTACACACAGATGAGTGAAGAATCTCTCATACAGAATATATATACAGGTACCCATCTTGCATTCTAATATATTCCTAACAAAATTAACCCTTTAACAAGCAAGCAAAACCAAATGCAAACCAGGGGGACTGATGCATTAGGAATTGACTTGCTTGAATCCTCTACTTCAATCTTACAATGGTTTATGTTGTTTATAAACTGTATCTAGAAAGCACCTTAATCCTAAATACTACCGTAGGGGAATATATAATAAAATACAAATAAAAAGGTTTCAGTCTCCAGAATTTGATTTCGAATTGTAAATCCAAAGATTTTCAGTTTCAAAAAGATAATGGCCAAAGTGATCACAAGTAAAGTACTCGTAATTGATGCCTCATACTACTGTATAACCCAATGTAGATCACTAAGAGTTTCTGATAAGTTGTCTAATTTTATTAAAAAGTACTGCTGTTTCACTGCAGTCTCTCAGGTAAAATGGTATAAAAACTGAGGTCTTATAGGAAAATAATTGGGCACCAATGGAGAATCTCAAATCCACTCACTTACCCACCAAGAATCTTCCTGCTACATAATAATTTCAGGATCAGCCAACACCTCAGGAAACTGGAATAACTAGTTCCCACTCGATGAAAAGTCTTACTGGCTGAGGCATTGATCATTCTCCTCAATGACCTGCCTGGATTGTCCTGGTGTAACATAAACTTCATCCTCTTGGCACGCCTCCTGTGAATCCCGTGAGGGGATTACACTGGGAGGCCATTTAGAGGATCAAACTGGGGGATTGAAATGATCCTGAGGATCTAGGAATACGACTGGGCAGCTAAAGAAGAAAGTGAGGGATGGATGGAGGAGAGGTGAAAAGAGAATCTGCTGGCTTTGCTACTCAACGGCATCTGTCTCTTTGTGGTTCTTATGAGTTCATAGCCCAAAGTTCCTTGGTGCAATAATAGCCACCTGAGAGAAACCAGAGGAGAGAGGAGGAGGGGAAAAAATACAACTTAGCTTTGATACAGCTAAAACTACTTTAAAACATAAATTTTATAAAAGTATAAATGAAGTACCAACTTATCCTCTGAAAATAAGCAAATCTTTCCAAAAAGCACCTTAATCATAATAATGGGAGTATTTTCTTCTTGGAAACTGAGTTTGAATTTGAGCAAAAAAAAAATCTGTCTGCTTTTTCTAATTTCCAAAGTGATCTGTGATTCCTCTGAGGTCCAATCTCTATGCTTTTAACTATCTGTCACTGGAATCTGCAATCTACATATATATACATACACACACACACACAATGGTACAAACTAAGATCTATACATGATAAGGATGGTACACTCAGTGTGTGCACATGAAATACCACATGTCTGTTGGCTGAGGGGAGATTGCCGCTTCTTTCAGTTTCCCTGATGCTGACGGATAGAGGCTGGATAGATTGCACTTTGCAGTGCTGGGCTCTGATATCATCTACTGCACCCAGGGAAAAACAATTCTCCAGTGCTCTTCTCTACATTAAATAGTAGATACTTTACTGACCCTGATAACTGGGACTGAATTATATATATTTTTCCACTCCTGGCTATCAAGACTCAATTATTACACCAGATTCATAACTATAGGGTCTAGAACCAGGCTCTAAAAAACTACCATCCAAATAGGAAAACCACCCAAAAGGCTGGGAACCATCACTGCTAGAATGAGGCCATATAATATAGTATTAATACCTGCTTTCTAGATGCCCTAGTCAAAGAATTGCCCAATCTTTTGTGTGTGTGTGTGTGTGCTCATTTCGAAGACATAAGGTAAAGGAATTTCTACATTTCTGTGAAGTCTGACTTTTCTAGAAAGATTTATTTATAAACATAATGCCCTGAACTTTTTCTTCTTCTTGCCAAATTAAAGCGACGACCTCTCTGAATTCCCAGTGACCGCTGGACACGTACATGAAGCAGTGTGTTGAGTGTGTGTCTACCAGGGGGCAGTAAAAGAGGCTCTCGCAATGAGCTGGCTGAGAGGCTGATATACCGCTAGTGACCCAGATGATGCCGCCTGCCGTCATGTTGCTTCCGAGTGGTTTCTTGCAGTGCACAGTTCCTGGGGTGTTATGGTGTTTGGCAGTACGCCCCAGTCAGGATCATCGTGTAAAATAGCAGGTTTATTCTCTACTGATGTTGTACATGAGCTCCAGCCATACTGCGCGTACACATAATTCTGAAGGGAAATCAAGTAGCATTTATATAAGCATGCCTGTGATTCCTGGAGAACAAATATTCCCAGGAGGCAGAGAGAGCAGGAGGAGGATGGAGAGCAGGTGGCTTATTGTGCTAGAGTTGGCTTGAGTAGTAAGCACTCTGATCCCTCCCCTACAGGCTGACCTTTTCTCTATAACAGTTACAGTTTGAGAGAAAGTAATTTGAGCCTCGAACTCTAGATGTTTTCTACCACATGGATCCTCTTGGAATTTTAATATGCTGCATTATTATACAAATATACTTGCATTCCTTCCCTGAAAAGAACTCTACTTTGAACTAAAATGGAGTCAATAAATGTAATTTGGCGTCATGGTAGTGCAATGTGATGTTTCCTGTGGAGGGAGATGGAGGAGGTGGGACGACTTTCGGCGATGAATGCTGGCTGGATCTCCCACTCACTCTGAGGATCTCTCGGCAGCGCATGCTATGATGTGTGAGCAAATCTATGACAGGCTACTTCCTTAGAGGAAATACTGATCCAGAACAGGCTTAGTGATGGATCGGTAACACGCCACGTAAGAAACATAGAATGATAGATAAGCCGCCATATTCTACTGTGACCTAAAACTGATTGATGCTGAACGGGCGTAATTGAAGGAATTGGTAAGTGGGTACATTGAGATTTTAAAATGGGTTATACTCGACATTTGTATCATGTATTTTGCATTCTGTGGCAAGCATGCTTATCTGTGTAGCTAAAGTCCTTAGTCACACAGGGCATAATCTAAAGTCACTTTTAACCTTGGTGTTTTTGACTTGAAAATCACTAAATCATCGCCATTGTGCCAGTGACTGAGGAATGCCTTGCTATTGAGTGGAAATTAGAGAAGAGATTTATGGATCACTACCATCCACTTACTATCTAGGATTTCTGGATCTGATTCTTTGGGTGAACGTCATGAGATGTAGTCATTGATCCATCCTGACTTGAGACTTAGACTGCCATTTATAAATTTTAAATCTTAGTGTTAATTGAAGGAAAATTATGTTTATTATAAACTGGGCTTGGTATTTTATGTCTCTGCACTTGCTAAGTTGTTATAATCAAGTTGAGATATCAGAAATATGAAAATAAAAAAAAGTCCAGCAGGTCAGGAAACATGATCCACGGCTACGCTACAAAAGTTGAAGCTGATGTCAGTCTGTAAACTGTGTTTGATGAAACTAAAATAATTTTATCATTTATCTTGTTTGATTGGTCATTTATAACTGTCTGATCCACATGAATACCGTGCTCGGCCTCTACTGACCTGTTTCTTTGATACTGAAGCCATTAAAACGAATTAGGTGGGCAATCTACCTACGAGGTATAATGCTACTGCCAACGGATATACAAATGCCATGCTGTAATAAACACCTTTTTTTTTACGCCACAAGGGGTGCACGGTATACTCTATTGTGCTGTATTTCCATACAGTTGGGGTAATTTGCAATCCTTTAAGCTAATGCAATTTTTTTTGGTTTAAAATCTATTGAGTAGTTTCACATATAAAGTTGATTATTAAGGATCCAAAACACTGATGAACAAGTGAGATTAATGTTGGCTTTACATCAATACAAGTTCACAGTGTCTTAGATGGGTTTTGAAGTAAAATCAGGGAATGATCTGAGTTATTGCACTAGTCTGCTTCTAGGAAGGTGTTAGACCGCTCTTGTTAACTCTTAATAAAGGTTTGTTCTAAAGAGGAAAAGAGCTCTCTCATAGTATAACACTTTAGTGGTGTCCTTACAACACTGTACACAACTGATGGATGTACAGGCTGGCCAAATGAAGTTCTTGATGGAAGATCACTAAAATAAAATAATTGAAATGATAGCTAAAGTAGCAGCCATACGTCCATCACTGGCCTCTGAGGTTTCTGACATGTATGAGTGATGGCTGTTTCCCACAACATATAGTGGAGAATTATTTTACTTAACAAGGGGCCAAGGCAACACTGCAGAGCCTCTGCATTTGGTGGTCTCTGGAGAGGGTGGAGAGAACATCTCCCTACTGAAAACAGCAGAGGAAAGGAAGCAAAATGAGCTGTGTGATGGCCAACACGTAGAGGAGCCCACTAAAGCAAGGACCTCTGTAGTAGACCTGAATTCAGGTAATGGCAGCAGTGGATGTTTACTACTAAATCCCATTATATCACTCTGATCGGCCATCGCCTGTCTGGTCTAGACTTTTAAGGAGTGGCCCACTCCACTTTACCTTGGATACTGAGGAGACTCATAGATAGCTTACACAAGAGATGGTTTTGCAAGCTACATCCACAGCAGACTTGAGGGGCAATCAAGTGAGATACTAAACGCGTCCGATTGATACACAATGAGAAACCCAGGTAAACCAATAAGCACAACAGGAATGTGAGTCACAATTTTCCTCACTATCATTCAGAGCCACCCACCATCGCTTACCTACTTACTGCATCACTTACCATCACTGCCTTAAGATTGATTCTTTTCCTGTCCTCCCCTTGCTGGCAGTGATAAATTCATTGTGGCGGGCAGTAGTAACTGGGATGGGGTGGAGGCGCAGGCAGAGCTAAGCTTGCAGCCATGGAACATCACAGTGAGAAAACAAGTCTCTGCTGATTGTAGTCCAGAGGGGGACTCTAGCCAAGCAACTTGAAGTTCACTTCAGGCCAGTCGCTAATTTCTATTCGATCTGCAAACAAGCTAACTTTTGGGTTCTTACTCAAACAGCTGCTGCTGGCTTGATGAGAGCCCTGAGACTGAACCACTGAGTTAAAAACTAAAACTAGGAGTCAAAGATACCCAAAAATACTCTATAGTTGGTGACAAAAAAGCTATGGGCATTATAACTTTAACCCAGTTGCCTAGCTCCAGTGCCATGCTGATACTCCTAAGTGATGGACTGGGAATGGGGGCTGAGAGCAGGCCTCCTGCCCGGCATCCCCAGCTGCTGTATCTAGTAATTGCTATGGCACCAAACCCAGCTGCTCCATTGGGGTTTGGTTGAACTAGGTTAAAAACTAACTCTGTTAGCTGCTATATATCCATTAATACGCTGAAAAATTATACATAAAACATCTGATTATTATGGTCTCTTAAATACTGTGACATGGATATTTGAACACTTGATAACACTTGGCAGATTGTACCTATGTGTATATATGTTGCGCTTGGCCATGTGGAATTTCTGGCACGTATCTAGCCACAAGGCAGAGGGAGGCGTATTGGGAATCAAGGCCTGATCTCATGGTAGCCATAGGGCGATAAAGAATGAGGATAAATGTAAAAAGAGGGCAGGATATAGAAGGGGAGGCGGAAGTGGAAAAGATAATGACTGTAATGAGGACTGGAGAGGAATTAGATTAGAGGAATGGCGCAAGTGAGAAACGTGAGAGACGTAACAGAAATGAGATGAAATTGAGAGAAAAGCAAGATGCAAATGAAATTCAGTACTGTAGAGGAGGATGAAAGTGTTTCTAGAAGAGCACAGAGGTTAGATTGAGAGATGCAAATCTCCAAAATATGGATACACAAAATGAGCAAAAGAAGAGCTGAGGAAGAGGAGAGGATGCACCAGCGGTTGAGGGATTTTGCTGGAACAAGAAAAGGAATTTTATCTCTAAGCCCCCATCCAGAATAGGCAGGAGGAGGATGATGGGAGCTTTCTGTGCTTCCAGCCATGCTCAATTCTTTTCTTGCTGCATGTAAATAATGATTACCAGGGCTAAGCTGTGGTATATATACAAAATATACATAGCTGATAATGAACTGATAAGGCATGATATTACCAAATGGCATGGCTGCCACCCACACAGTGTCCCACCAGAGGCTACGCAGCACAACGTGAAGCGCGGCCTCTATCTAGCAGTGGCACCGCCGTTTACACATTTGCACTGCAGTTGTTAATTTGGTCTTTAATGATGGTGTTTTGAGCAGTTCCCCAGCTGAATTGATAAGCATACAGAGTGACCACCTCTGCAGAGATGGTTATGGCATAAATACAAACAAGAGGAATACATATATAGTAAAGTTATAAAGATTCCCTCCTGAGAAATCTCTTAACTAGAAAATGTAATTCACTTCTGCAAACACTCTACTTTACATTATGCTCCATACACTTTTGGAGCTGTATGGTAAATAAGTTAACGAATATGATTTAGAAATAACAACGATTATCCTTGCTGCTTTTAGAGTCTCTATACCAAATACAAAAGCCTTAAACTTTCAAAAAGTACAGCAGAATAAAAAATAAGTTGTGTGGATACCATCAGTACTGTTGTTCCAAATGAAGGGTGTAATCTTAATCTGAATCTTCTAAATCGACTTGACTCGAATTCCTATCCAGCACTGCTGGGATGAATTGGGCCAAGCAACTGTTACCCAACATCAGGAGTTAATCTCATAATGCCTTGTGGCTGAATGAGATAAATGTCTGCAGCCAGGTTCACACATCAACAACAAGAGCAGATGATGGTAAAGTAGCAGGATTAATGCTCCTGCTTTTGGACTGAGATGTCGACAATTACATGGAATGTATACATCCATACATTTTACGTTGAGTACAAAAATCCTGCCAAAGACTTTAAGTTTCAGGATGCACTGGAGTTATGGTGTTAATACTCTCTTTGGCGTGCCTGCCGAGCAACATGCAACTGAAAAAGGCGATTTTCCACCATTCACGGATCCTCTTGATTTTTAACATGCTGCATTAATATACAATACTTCATTCTCTCCCTGGAAAAAAGACTTACTCCTTTGAACTAAAATGTGAGCCAACAAATGTAATCTGCGCCTGCAGCAAATGTGATGTTTCCTGCAGAGGAGATGGAGATGTATCGGGATTCTTCAAGATGTCAATGATCCTCCACTCACTCTGAGGATCCCCACAGCTTATGCCATGATGTGACAAATCTATGACAGGCTACTCTCCCAGAGTGAATACTGATCCCAGAACAGGCTTAGTGGATGGGATCGGCAACACGTCAACAAAGAAATGAAGGAAAATGAAGGCGATGAAGTCGCCATTTCCACTGTGACCCAAAAACTGATTGATGCTAGAACTGTGTAAGTGTAATTGAAGGAATTAAAGTAAACACTGAGATTTTTAAAATGGGTTACACATTTCATCGTCGCATATTTCTGTGTTATTGCTTACCTGTGTAAATAAAAGTCCTTAATGCTACTGGAAAATTAGCCGCCAACTAAAGTCACTTTAACCTTGGTGTTTTTGGACCTTGAAAATCACCAAATCACGCTATCAAGGCCAGTGAGACTGAGAATGCCTCCTTGTTATTGGAGTGAAAATTAGAGAAGAGACTATGGATCACCACCATCCATCATATCGCCCATATCGCCATGATCTGATTTTGGTGAAACGCTACAGAGATGTACGCCATTATCCATCCTGACTTGAGAGACTTAGAGATCGCTATTTACAAATTAAATTCAGTGTTAATTGAAGGAAAATTATGTTTATTACAAACTGGGTCATATTTTTATGTCTCGTACTTGTTGTTGTTAACTGTCGAGATATCAGAACATTTGAAAACAAAAACAAGTCCAGCAGGTCAGAACATGATCCACGGCTACGGGCCATGTTGGAAGCTGATGTCAGTCTAACCGTGTTGATGAAACAAAATAATTTTACTGTTTGTCTTTGCTTGATTGGCTCATTTGATAATCCAGCACTGTGTTTCCTGGCCTCTACTGGACCTGTTTTAGATAATCAGTCATTAAACGAATTAGGTAAGCAACCACTCATTTAGCATAATGTTACCAAACGGATACATGAACAGCTGTAATAAACCTTTTTTTTTTACTATTAAAGGGGCACGCAATTCCCATTGTGCTGTATTTCCATACAGTTGGGGTACCTGTAATCCTTGGGCTAATGCAATTTTGTTTAAATTTGCTGGAGTAGTTTCTAACATAAAAAGGATTATTAAGGATCCAAAATACTGATTAATGCTATCATCGCTGCTTACATCAACACAAGTTCACACAGTGTCTCAGATTTGGTTTTGATAACCAGAAATGATCTGAAAGTTATTTCAGTCTGCCTGGAAAGGCAGAGACTGGTTTGTTAACTTGCTGGCAAGCTTGAGGCCCAAAGAGGGAAAGTAGTTTCACAGGAGAGCAACACCTTAGTGGTGTCCTCTCAGTAGCCTGTACACAACTGATGGATGTACAGTATGTCAGCTCAGCTTGAGTGAAACATCATCACTAAATAAACACTGAAATGACAAAGCAGCAGCCACACGTCCATCATCAGCCTCTGGAGGTTTTCTGACATGTATGAGGATGGCTGTTTCGTCAACACAGTGAGAATTACTTTACTATCACAACATACAAAAAGCATCATAAGAGCCTCTGTATTTGCTCCTGGAGAGGGTGGTGGAGAACATTCTTACTGAACAGCAGAGGAAAGGAAGCAATGAGCTGCAGATGAAGTCACTGAGGAGAGAGTTCATCGAAGCAAGGACCTTGGGTGCAGATTTTAATCAGGCATTTACAGCAGTGGATAAAGACACAAATCCCATTATATCATTTGATTTATTACCCATTGTCTGCTCTTGATTTTACAGTGGCCTACTCACTTTTACTTGACACTTGGAGGAGACCAGAGTGAAGCTACAAGAGATGGTTTTTGAGTCCAAGGCAGAGACCAGAGGAACGGTGAGATATCAAATGTTAAATTGATTACGAAGTACAATGAGAAACTGTAAAACTAATAAGCAACAGGAAACGAGTCACAATTTTTCCCTCATTATCATTCAGCCACCCACCATCGCCACTACCTCTCACTACTGCCATCACCACCATCACTGCCCTCACATTTATCTCCTTTTCCGTCTCCCTTGTTGTCATGGAGACAACCATTGTGCAGTGTTACAGCAGTAACCGGGGATGCGGGGAAGGAGGTGAGCTGGCAGAGCTGCTTGCAGCCAAGTGGAACATCAGCAGAGGCAACAAGTCTGCTAGATCAGAACCAAGAGGGGACTTTTCAGCTGCTAACCTCCAGCTCACCAGCTAGTCGCTAACTTTGTCCATTCAAACAACAACTTTTTGTTTCACTCCAAACAGCTGCTGCCGCTTGATGAGAAAGCTCGGAATAACCCACTGAGTTAAAAAACTAAATTTAGATTGAAATGATGCTCAAAATACTCATACAGTTACATAAAAGTTACATATTGGTAACTTTACTCAGTTATTTAGTTTCAGGTGCTACATGTTGATATTTCCAGATGATTGGAATGGGGTTGGAGAGCAGGTTTCCTGCTCAAGCATCTCTTGGGCTGCTGTACTCAGTAATTGCTGCTATGGCACCAAAACTCAGCTGCCTGTCAGTTTAAGCTGAACCAGGTTAAAACTAACCTGTTACTGCTATAGGTCCATTAATACGCGCTTGAAAAAATTACATGACAAAATATCTGATTATTATGGACCCCTGAAATACTGTGACATGGATACTTGAATATCAATAAATTTCTGGCAGATTGCACTACAGTGTATGACATGTCATGCTGGCTGTGATTCTACATGGCTCTGAATAATAAGGCAGAGGGAGAAGTAGATGGGGAACAGCGCCTGACTTATACAGTATGCCACAAGGCAAGAATGAGACAATGTAGCAAAGAGGGCAGGATACAAAGGGGGAGGAAGGAAGTGGAAAATAGATACGACTGTAAGGAGGATTGGAGAGAGGAATTAGATTAGAGGGAATGGCATGGGAGAATTTAAATAAAGAATGTGGAGATGAAAATTGAGAGAAAGGAAGAGCGCAATGAAATCAGGTATTGTAGAGAGGATGAAAAGCTTAGAAGAGCACAGAGGTTAGATTGAGGAGATGCAAATCTGTGCAAGGACACAAAACGATAAAGAAGAGTTGAGGAAGAGGAGGATGTGACCATGGTTGAGTGGGATTGTTAAATAAAGAAAAGGAATTTTTATCTTGGAAAGCCCCCATCTAGAAGAGAATAGCAGGAGAGGATGATGGAGCTTAAAAGCTTCATTATGCTCAACTTTTTCTTTGTTGTATGCACAATGATTACCAGGGCTAAGCTGTGGCATACACACAATACACAGTCAGACACCGAACTGACACATGATATTATCAATGGCATGTACGCACAATCACACAGTGTCCTAATTAAGAGTACATGCAGCAGCACAACGAAGCGTGTTTCATTCAGCAGTGGCAATCGCTGCTTATTAACATTTGCACTGCAGTTGTTAATTTGTCTCCTAATGATGGTGTTTTTGAGCAGTTCCCTGTTGAACTGACAAGCACACAGAGTGACCCACTGCAGAGATGGTTATAATACAAACACAAATAAAGAGGAACATACAGTAAATACAAAGGGATTCCTCCTGAAATCTCTTAATCAGAAAATGTAATCACCTCTGCAAACACCCTGTACTACATTATGCTCCATACACTTGTTGTATATAAACAACACCCAATATGATTAGAACAACAAATCTATCATCCCTGCTGCTTTAGAGTCTCAGACACCAACACAAAAGCTCTGAAATCCTTCAAAAAGCACAGCAGAATAAAACAATGTTGTGTGTGGACACCATCAGTACTGTTGTTCCAATGAAGGTGTAATCTTAATCTGAATCTTCCAACTGATCCTGGACCGACCCTAATCTAGCACCGTTTGGGATGAATCAATGGTAACTGTCACCCAACATCAGAGTTGGACCTCATTAATGCTCTTGTGGCTGAATGAGAGCAAATGTCTGCAGCCAGGTTCCAAATATCAACAACAAGAGCAGATGATGAAGTAGCAGATTAATGCTCCTGCTTTGGACTGAGATGTTTAACAATCACATGAATGGCTAAGATCCATATTTTTGGGCTGTGTTGGAGTATGCAACTATCCCACAAACACTCTGAAGTTTGTGATGCATTCTTGAGTTATGTGGTGAGCAGTTAATACTAATACCAGTCACTGCTGAATAGTGACTTTGTTATCCTAGAACCGCCCACCGCCCAGAGAACAGGCACAACTTGTTGGATTCAGCTCTTGGCTTCATGTGTAGTAAGGGAGAGTGCAACAGTGATAAAGATAGGGTAAGAGCAAGAGAGCGAGTTTTTCCACTGAAAACAAGAGTCCACAGTTCAGTAATGTTGTTGTCTGTTATGAAGCTTCTGTCAGGAGAGCAACCTCATGTTTGTGTCTCTTTTACAACAGATTTCTCTCTGTATGTTGTTAAAAGTTGATACATAATGTTGGCAGGCAGAAGTCACTAATTCTGATGACTGACATCAAACCTGATGAACTTTGTCACCACGTGTTTCTACTGAAACATCTTCATCACAGCTACATGATCATCCAATCCTATCACCATGATACAGTCATATCAACATGATCTTGCTATTGTGTTACAAAACTATGTTGTCCAAATTAACAAATTAATTGACAAATTAAAGAAAAAACCCACAAAAAGTTTCACAAGCCTCCTGAACAGCTTCAGTGCTTCTTGTCAGAGATTCTCCAACTGTGTGGATCTCTACTGGAGTGATTAACACTATCTTTATGAAACATATTCTCTCATTTGGTGGTTTGATGATGGTGGTGGAGAGCGCTGTCTAACTGCACTGTTGCTTAGTGTTCAGTTGGGTTGAGATCTGGTGACTGTGAAGGCCAAAGCATGAGATTTCTCATCACTGTCATACTCATCAAAACATTTAGAGTTCTTCAGTGGATAATCCCAGAGATTTCTGATCATTTTCTTGTCATGTGCACAGGTGCTTTGACTGAACTTACACAGTAGTAATAAATGTAATAAACACATTAACGTCTGACAGTGGTAATGATGCAGATAAACTGGCTTTGTGTCACTGTGATTACACACAGAAGCTAAATCCAGTAAAAGCAGCAGAGTTCAAAGAGCCAGACACAAAACTTCACCATCCTCTGCTGTTGGGGCAACAGTCCTGCTTGAAAAGTCAACGGGACCAGTCTGTTGGTGAAGTTGGGGGCTGGAGACAGCTCAGGCAAAAAATCCTGCATCGTACAGCTAAAAACCTGTCTCAACTCCTGCTGGTTACATAACATCATCCTGATTATCTTTTTAATGTGCTTAAAGCTTTATTTCTACTGTTTATCTGGTGACTGCAGCAACAAAAATTTAATAATACAGTTTAAAATGATCTATTACTCAGACAGGATCATACGCCAGTTTCTCACTGGAGCCTGAACCAACACACCCTCTTGCATTTGTTTTTAACCCTGGGTTGTGATAAAAAGTTGTTCCAAAACAACAGATTTGCTTGGATGTGAGGAGCAGAGACAACCTGCACCACTCACAAACAACCAGAACCTGACACTGTAAATGAAATATGAACTACCTAGTTTCTAAAAATGTATACTAAATATGGCCATAACTAGAATAAGCTTCATTTAATAATGTAGTAAAACATGCAACACAGAATCAAACAACATCAGTTTATTTATACTATTACACTATCAGATCTTTTCTTTAAATCCACACTATAGTAATGCAAGTTACAGAAAGTTATAAACACTTCACTGGATGATTATTCTCTATGTGAAGTTCTTCCAAATGCAACAGAGTTAAGAGTATTGATCCTGATCCCACTAAGATAAAAGTGAAGCATCACGAGAGAGCTGGAGTTTGCAGGTTAACATCAATGGAAACTAAGTTAAATCTGGGCCACGGGGTTGCAAACTCACACCAAACACTCCAACTCTGACTAACACCCTGATGTATCCCATTCGCCCGGGTTCACTCCTCTTTTATGAAGCGCCGAATGCCCACTGGAGTGGCTGGAGGACAGTTGAGGACCCCTGTGACTGCTCTTCATAAACGCCTGCCTGAATAAGGCTCTTTGTAACTCAGGCGTAGGCAGGAGTCAATCATGCCAGCGAGAGGGTTTTAGTGCTGCTGGGATTTTTTTCCTGGGATGATGCGCCGCTGAAGCACACACTCCAACCCCAATACAAACACAGACATACAGTACACATGCTGGCACATACATCTAACAGCAGCTCATATTTTGATGCACACACTCAAACTTAGTTACAATTATGCATCACTTTTACGTAATGCCTGATTGTTTCATTGATTATAACAGCAGTCATGTATTGCTTTAACTTTATCTATATTGTCACATAAAACCTTCTCAGAGTAATTGGGTGATATTTATGCTTCCTCAGCTAATTGAAGAATTACACTTTCTCCTTTTAATTAGACTCTTCAGAAAAAGTTGGATAATTCAGTATGCAGCTGGAGCTGCTTTTCAGTGTTTTCAGATACACGGCTCTGTGAATGTGTGAAGACATCCATCCGCTCAAGGACAAGAAGGCCAAATATTGACTCAAACAGACACTGTAGAGGCTTGATGCTCACTCCCAGTTCTCTCTAAGAACTGTTTGACTGAAATAAATCTAATAAGTTGGCCAGAAAGACACTTGCATTCTCTTGGTTGCAACTGACTTGACCATTTTGCACTGCTGCCATGGTAACAAATGAGAAATGCGTTTGCTACTAAAAATGTTTTCCACTAAAGTTGAACGATCTACTATAATCGTGACACATGCAAATAGTAGTGAAGAAGAGTGTTTTTAATTTATTTTTGCATTTTACCTGAAATGGACTCTGGCTGTTGTAGTTCTTCACTTTGTCAGCTCCACGAACAAGCAGCACTCTCATAACAGTTATCCTGATAGCGAAGATATGACGCGAAACAGAAGCTGAGAAAACGTCTGAAATAACACTGAAACTATTATATTCTCCTACTTTGTTCAGGAGAGGCTATTTAGCTCTATGACATTAGCAGAATTTCCCAAAAGCAAAACAAGTCAGTAGAGCGAATCAAGTCAATGTGGCCAAACGTCTAAAACATCCCCAGCACTGATACAGAAACATGAGGAAAGACAGCACATCTACTACCTATATCAGGAATGGAGCTCACCGCTAAGTTATGTATCTATTGCTCCACTCAAAGAGAAAGGAGGGAGTGAGAGTTGAGAGAGAGGATAGAGACAGGGACAGAGAGAGAGAGAGAGAGAGAACAGAGATGGAGAGTGCTGAGGGGTTTGAACTACTGCATCG
This sequence comes from Lates japonicus, assembly GCA_033238685.1. Classification (NCBI taxonomy): domain Eukaryota; kingdom Metazoa; phylum Chordata; class Actinopteri; family Centropomidae; genus Lates; species Lates japonicus. The sequence goes on along the minus strand of BRZM01000022.1, from coordinate 5,043,839 downwards.
GCCATGTTGCTCAACCACTTATTGTTCTGTGTGCACACACATGAATATAAATATTTTTTAGATCCACAATGTTTATTGAGAGTTGAAAAATCGCTTCCGAGTCTCAAACAGATACTGACACAACCATAATTCAGTGTTGTTAGTATTACAAAACATCTCTGTGATTAGATGTTTAACATCTTGGTTTTAAGACATGCATGAGTGTGTTATTTTTACTCATGGACGTTGTTTCCATCTGGAGTGTGGAAAACCCACGACATGTTTTTTTTTTTTTTTTTAAATAGGCTGTATTTATACGAAGCTTTGAGTCTGGAAGAGTTCAGTGATATATTTCAGAGCTATGAACTGAAGCAGGAGCATGGCTCTTCAGAAGATTATTAGCAAGGGGCACAAAAGGAGATGAAATGTGAGAGAGTAACTCTAATGTCCACGATGCTGAGGATAACTGAGATGGAAGGTGTGACGCCATGGAAACTCCAGCTTCAAATGGATTTTCCTTGTGCATTTATGTTGTGTTAGTGACTGGGATCACTCCTGAAGACCAGAAAGTGCCACAGAGGAGATTGTCACGTATTCTGCAGAAGTTTTTTGTTTTTATGTTTTTATGCAACATCCTGCACTGAATCTGTTCCGGTATTCCATCTATCCATCTACCTATCAAGAGAAGTGAGAATTCATGAATATTTATGACGACAGGGTAACAGTCTAATAACAGTATAATGCAGGTTACACCAACCCCTGTTTCACACACATACATGCAACCATCAGTATCACCATCTTCACTGCTTCATTATCCAGCGCTTTAAATGACCAGGCTGGTAAGCCCCAACATACAAAACCAACGATGACTGATCCGACTAATGAATATCTTCGTGGGCAGCCCGATAGCTCTATTCCTCAACGCCACAGAGCTCCATCATTGACCAAAAGTTCCATTCCATTCCAACCCAAATCCTTTACTGTTTATAGATCCCTTTAACAGTCTCATTCATTAGCCTTCAGGGGGTCCAAGTGGATCTCAAGGACTTGAATTAGCTTAGAATTTTTTATTTAGGACATGATGTTAAACAATATATTTTCTTATTGTCAACCAATCCAATGAAAAGACCAAAACCAACAGTGATCGATCCTACTAGAAACAAAAGAGTCCACAGTCCCTCCTGTTTGAGGCAATATTTGCTTCATGTCTGTTTGTATTTAAATTTGTTTAAACTTGTTTGTTTAAAGATTTACATCTTCAGTGGACTTGTTTACTGATTTCTACAGATTACTACCATTGTTGGTTTCTATCTTCCACCAAATTGGGTTGATTACAAGAAAATCTAGTGGTGGGCTGTCAGGCCAGCAAGGCCTCTGCTGGCCTAAACACTGTCACAAATCACTGAATTATATTTTAGGTCGCATCAATGCTATATGTATTAAAATAGTCTATTCTCCTTATCTCCTAGATTTCCTCTTGGCTACACTGCTTCCAATACAGTCTGTTTATGTTAGAGCTTTTATCTAATCAGATTAAAAGAAATCTGCCTTGAGGCCTTCAGAATCGACTGTAATTTAAACAGCTGTCTAGCGGATCCTTTCACCAATAAGATTTAGAGTTGTCGAGACCATCTAGCAGGCCTACGCTACCATCAGCATTTCTATGTCATTTGATTGGATGGTCAGAGAGCGCGTGTTAATTGGGTTTTTATAGCATTGCATTAGTGACAGCATTTATTCTGGCTACATGACATGCCTGTCTGTGATGCAAAGTTCTCTTATACTGAATTTCTGTATATTGTTGATGGTTTCTATAGCTGTGACATCATAACGACAGTATTAAGAGGTGGGTTAATTCAGGTAGGACAACGGTGAAGGCCTAGGTGTGAAAAGCATGGCCCGCCACAGAGACAATTACACAATAATGGCAGCCTTATCTTTTCTGAATTGATTTTCGTCTTTTCTTAATATTAGAACACACCCTCTCCCACCTCCATGCACTGACACCAATGCAGCATTTCACACCTTCAGCCTTTGCTGCAGAAACAGAATAATCTTTCTTAAGCCTGACGAAATGCCTGCTTTTGATTCATAGCTAGAGTTCTCTGATTAACTGGCCATGCTCCGAGGGTGATGTGTTAAATGGTCTCAGATGAAATGGTCTCTTGGCTGAACAAACAAAGGTTAGAGGTTGACCTGGAGGTTAAGCTGGAGAGCTTACTGACAAGTTCAAGTAAAGTGCTCCTCAAGATGGTTCAACTATTCTGAGCATGTTCAGTTAAGGGATAGTTCCTTCTGGGTCTATTTTCAGAGGCAAATTAATACACACTTTATACCAGTGTATGTGGGATTGAGAACATGTCACCCAGTGGAGTAGTGTGGCTCACTGATGTGTTGGTGTTTTTATTTGGATTAGCTGACTTTATCCTCTATGATGAAATAATCATAGAAGCTGAAATTGTAGTGGAAATTCATGATGAACCAAAGAGACCTTAGGAATGATCATTGGTGGAAGTTAACAGGGATCCTTCAGGTAATAAACACTGGGGTGAGAAACAAATCCAAAACAGTGTACCACTATAAAATCACATATGACAAGAGTTGACCATATTTAAAATGTTTACTTTCACATCAGAATTGGAGAGAAGCCATTACCTGAGGTTCTGTAGGGAAGAAGTCTCATCGTTTAACTATTTATGGCAATTAGACGCAGACTGTGATGAGGCACTCTTGGGAATACTCCAAGCTACAGACGCCCAGTAATGGAGGCTCAAATACATGAGCATGATAAATAACATGCAAGGAGAATTGCAAATAATTTCCCCCCATGGGAAAAAGGAACAAAGACCCTGTAGAGTGTGTACAAACAGAGCAGGAGTGAATGAGGTGGAGTCTGCAGCAGAAACAGCTGCACGCAGAGTGGAGACAGCTGAATTAGTTCTGTGAGGGCTAATAGGTGTGGTAACTGTCAGCTGATACAGGAAAACAGACTGACAATGTCAAACCTGAAGTCTGTTTTAGCAGTGTGCTATAACATACTTTCTTTTCTGGCTATCTCAGCCCCAGTGTGACAGGTAGTTATCGCTTATGTCTGTTTTTCCATGGTTTCAGTCACCCAAAGGACTCGTTACACTGTCATCTGCTCTCTTTAAATCTTATTTAATTACACGAAGAAGAGTAAAGCATTTAAGCCAAAATTGGCACTTGGTTATTTCCAGAGGAATTAGACAGACTCAGGTGTGTCACTGTGGCTTTAACCTCTTGGATGAGAGCAACCATCCACATCTGACTTCAGATAATGTCTGTGGTAAATCACTATTTTAGATCACTACAAAATCAACAAAAAAACACATATCTACACAACAACACTAAGAAGACAATCAGCTATGAAAAAGAAATTCTTGGAAAACAAGTTAATATAAATCCTTGGCTGCTCAGACCAGTATAAAGCTGCTGATGTCTAAATCACCTTCAGAATCCAGTTTGAATAAGAATGCTACATTTGTCCCAGTGGGGCTCTAGTTTGCATACATAAGGAATCATCAAAAACCTATGCAGTGTTTCAACCCTATGAATTGTTTATAGAGAGTGAAATAATTTATATCACCTCAGTTGTTACGTTTTTCTTCTCGATGCAAACGTCGTAAAGATTTCTGCCTCATGCAATCCATTGTTTTTACATTTCAAACAACCTCTCAACTTTTATTAATGAACATTTCATTTCTCATCAGAATTTAGTTTTAGTTTAGATCATGTGGAAATGACTCTCCCCTTAATGGGAGACATACAGTACAGTATGATGCTCCACATTCCTCCTGCTTTTCACCACAGATTTGACGGATAGATCTGGCTTAACCATCTTAAAATAGTACCAGGTCAATCCAATAATGGTATGTGCTATCATTCACATTACACACACACACATCTGTGTCAATGACAGACACACACACACACACACACACACACACACACACACACACACACACACACACACCACACACACTCCCTGCTCACCTGGTTGTATAGGGCACAAATGTGTAGAGCGGTGTTTCCCGAGGCATTCTGGGCGCTCATATCTGCTCCATAAAACAGCAGATGCTCCAGGTGCTGGACATGACCGTGACGACAAGCCTACACACACACACAAACACACACACACAGAAACAAAGTAGTTCATTGTCAAATAAAACCTTTGACTCTTCCACAACAGAGCAGTAGTTGCAGTAAGAGGCCTTTAACACTAGATGTCAGTGTGCAGCAAAGGAGATAACATCAAGCTGAGAAGCAGCTGTACCCTCAGTTTGAACCCCGTCATCAAAAGATGGAGGGAAAGATGAGTATGTGCAGAATGAAAGCTTATAAACAATCTGATTAAACATGTGCAAGTCAGAATACAATATAATGTACAAATGCACAAATACAAAATGCCCATCAAAGCAGAGTGTAAAAGAAAATTAGATACAGAGGCTGAGCTCCAAGTTATTGCTTTTATGAGCCAATTTTCTCAGAAAATGCCATTAATGCTGGGGCTAATGGTGGCAGATGCCAGTTAGTTGTTTAGAGCAAAGGGGGAGTTAGTCTGAAAGCCATTTCAGAGACTGAGAGGTTTATGAAGGAAGGAAAATAAGTGAAATGGCTGCTGATCAATCAAAGCAGTTTACAGTGAAAAGTATTTCACCATCAAGTGAACAGTGCGGCACTGAGTTGTGTTACATTTGCACAGCCAGGCAAAACATTAAGCTGAATTACGCTTTTAAGGTCTGTTTTTATGTTTTTGTTCACATTAATCTCACCTCAGCTGGTTCAGAGACTGAAGATTATTTTCAGATGTGATTTTTGATGAAGTAACACCTTATATGTATGTAGACAGACTCCTGTATCTTACTAATCTGACTGATTTGTGGTCCTTACATGTTGTCAGAGGTCTAATGGCAGAGAGGGTTTCCTTTAAATCAAACACAATCTACTCCCATTTTGAACATGCTGGTCGAGATGATTCTCATTTCATTTTGTACATTAAACACCAGCCAACTGCAAATTATAGTTCAGGAGCCATTAAGCATTAATGGCCCCAGTACATTTAGTTTTTAATATCTCAACAAATAGATCTCATTGTGTTAGTTTGTGGTGGAATTGGACAAAATTGTTAACCATACAGTTTATTTTCACACCTCAGGTTATCACCTAAGATATGAGTTAATTTGGGGCAAAGTCATGGGTCGGAGGAGCTGAGGGCTAGAACTAATGATTATCTTTGAATTTGTTAGTTGTTACAACTATGTGACTTATCATTTTTAAAGCCAGAAAACTGCAGGAAAATGTCCAACACTAGTTTTCATGTCTTGTTTTGTTTGACCATGAGACCAGAACCCAAACTATTAAATTTACAATCATATAAAAACACAGCTGAGAAGCTGGAACAAGCACATGTCTGCTACTCTAAGAAGTGTGGCAATGTCAGCCAGTCAATCACTCTCATCCACTCTGAAATATTACAATAATTATTGGATGGACTGCTATTAAATCTTGAATAGATGTTCATGGTCCCCAGACAATTACTTCTAATGACTTTAGTGATCCTCTGATTTTTTCCTCTAGTTCCACTGTGAAGTTCACATTTATGCTTTTTAGTGAAATGTCTCAACTACTATCAAATGAGCTGTCATGAAATCTGGTACATACATTCATGTTTCCCTGAGGATGAACTGTAATAACCTTGATGACACCATTACTTTCCATCTAGCGCCATCAGGTCAAATTTTCTGTTACACTTTGGTTTGTGACCAAGGTCCTGCAAAGCTGATGAGATTCCCATCAGCATCAGGTGCTCTCTGTTTTTAGTGCTACTTAGCAAAAGTTAGCATGCTAACACACACAGATTGTGAAACAAAAATATTATACCTGCTAACATCAGCATGTAAGCATTGTCAGTGCATTCTGAGCACTACTTTATGTAAGTACATCCTTACAGCATACTCTTAGTGTTGCTGCTTGATAAATGACTTAGAACTATTTAAATATTTTCATATTTGTTGTTGATTACTGTCACTGGATTAAGAACTTGTTTAGTAACAGCTGAAATCATTTATTTACGGTGCTAAAATTCAGAAGGTGTAATTTGCAGTACCAGTGAATATGGTGGGAAACAAGTCAATCTGATTTTATACAGGATATATAATGGTGTCATGATTTTTATATTTCTACAATTCTTTTATAGCTGTGGGTTGTTTCTATCTTGTGTAAGTTGATGTAACATGAGAAGGATGTGACCAGTGACTTCCAGGATTTTCCAGGATTTTATGAATGACTAAAAACAACCTTGAACTCTGAACCGGCAGAAGCCAGTCTGTTGTTCAGTGTTCTGTCTGACAGCCGATTGTTATCGTGTCTGAAATGGGAGAGATGGGGGAAGGCAGAGATTTTGCAACTCGACAGGGAGAGAGATATAAGCAATCTGATAAAGCTGATGGCCTGAACGCACACACACGCACACACATACACACAACAGTGTGTGGAGACGCTCATAGTTTGTCATTGCTGCAGGGTGGCTCTCTTTAAACAGCTTTATCTACTTCAGCGGGTAACAGCTGCCAAGACAGTCACCCACAGCCGGGGGAACGCTGTGTATGTGTGTCTGTGTGTGCTTTAGTAATTTTCCCAACACAAGCTGTTCCAACCAACCACACGGCCAAAAACCTCTCTGTGCTCGTGTGTGTGTGCACCTGGTAAACGTAGTGATGTGTGTGTGTGTATTTACCTGGTGAACCTCGTGCCAGCCGTTCTCGTCCTGGCAGCAGACAGAAGCGTGGTGGTTCAGCAGGAGCTCACAGCAGCCCGGGTCTCCACCCACCACCACACTGTGATACAGAGGAGTCAGACCACGGCTGTCCTTGTAGTCCGGAGAGGCCCCCAACTCCAGCAGCGTCTGAGGAGGAACAACAGGTGTGAAGGGGTCAAAACACACAGAAAAATGATGCAGGATCTATTAAGAAAGGGGGGATCGTCAGGTTTATGGCCACTCCAGCCATTCTTAATACAGATTTCTAAAATCTCTTAAATGGAAGGTTTATGATAATAACTGTCATAATCACCATCATATTAAATGTTATTTCTAAAGTTCTTTTTAAAATCATTTTACAAAGTGCTTTAATCTGTCACAAAAGTACAAAACTACAACTAATTAAATGATCAAAGCTGATAAAAGGTTAAATTGATAATAGAGAAAAAGAAAACTGCATTATTAAACAGTGCATTCATAAAAGTGCACTGTAAGATAGATTTAAAGGATAAAAGTGATTTTGCTTGTCTTAGCTCCTCAGCAAGGACTGACAGTTTTATCTCCTCCCTTCAGCTTTCTGTTCACTATAACAGTCAGAGGTATGATACCTTTAATCATCATGCTGTTAAATGACAGGTCTGCATGCATCACAGAAAGCTGATGTTGCTTATGTTGCAAAAAGAAACATGGTCTGGAACTTGTCAAGCTTGCATTGCAACTCCAACTAACTAGCAAATCCAGTAATTCAGAGGTCAATAGGCGTGAAAAGATTAAAGTGGAAAGCAGGATAAAACGAGTCCTGTTCCTTTACCGTGAGCGTAACCTGGTTCTTGGACCTTGCAGCTTTGTGGAGGGCAGTCATGCCGTCTTTGGCCCTGAAGTCCAGGTGAGCTCCTCCGTTCTTCAGCACCTTGATCAACTCCACCACGTTGTCAAGGTGGGCTGCAAATGTCAGCGGGCTCTCTAGAAAAAGAAGTCACAGACAGAATATTTTAATGAATGTGATATGGTACAGGATAAAAACGATACCCCACAGAACCCAGACATGTTAATGATTTAAAAATATTCAATAGCTGTGTTTACTGTGTTTTATTTGTTTTTCAGGAGTGCATGAACATACCACGACTAATACAGTAAAAACCCAGCAGTAGGGCACACGACTCCAGGGACTGATGCTGAGGATGTGATGGCACGGTTTGTTTTCGTTTTTACAAACCATCAGGGAAAAGTCTGCTTACATTTTTCTGTTTGCTTTGTGTAATATTACATCTTGTTAAGTCATAATACACAGATATCTAATAACCACACATCCAACCTGTAGGGTATTTCATGAAGCAGCATCACCAAGAAAAGCCAGACTTCTTTAAGAAAATATTTCTGCATTTTCTGGAAACTAACAGGTTGACAGCTAACAGTCCCACAGAAATGTATCCTCCAGATCAGCCTGGTCCCAGAAAAGGTTCACCTCAGCCTAAACTTGTGTTTCCATATTCCATTCACACTGATACAGATCTGTTGTCTGAGTAATTACAGCACAGGAACACACAGGTGAAGAATTTTGGCAGCTCAGGAGCATAAAAACTGATTTTCAAAATAAACGGATCCTGTCGGGTGTTTCTGCTCATTTTAACAGCTTCTTGAGTTTCTGAAGACATTCAGACCATCTGTAAAATGTCTCAAAGCTCTCAGCAAAGGTCCAGAGCATCTGTTTACTCTGACTCTTTTTATCTAGTAGCGTCTAGTAGTGTTGGACTGGGTAAAAACTAGTCTGGAAGTATTTATTCCATAGTTTGCAAGACAATTTCTTCTAATAATCTAACTATAAATGGAGGATTCTCACTCCCTCTGTCTGTCTGTCTGTCTGTTGATTTTCTCTACAACCACTCATCCAATTGACTTTAAGCTTTGCAGGTGTACTGCTGAAGATCCAAGGAAGTGCAGTATTAACTGCGAAGTTCTTTGGATGAGTGGTTCTCAAGAAAGCTTCAGACATCACTCTTCTAAATGTTACTTAACATTAAGAAAATGGTGGAACTACACCAGGAAGGCAGTGAAGCACCCAGCCAATTTACAGTGCACGCATGGCAGGATTTTAAGAAAGGTGGAACTCAACTGCGAGGGCAGAGAAGCCAACAGACACACACACACTGCAGCCCAGAAAGCAACCTGGATTAACACAGGCCAAGAAATCATTACTACAAAAAATAAACACATTTATAATGGCTGCAACATTATCTGGAGTGGAATTTTACATCAGCTTTTTTGTCAACTCTGTACATAAGACATTTTTTACAAGTCTTACGGTTTCTTCCTTTTTTTGTCATTGAAGGGTTTTTTTGAGAGTCCTTCCTTATCGAATTTGAGGGTCTAAGGATACAGGTTTTGGGATTTATGATTTTGGGCTACATAAAGAAAACTGACTTTAATTGACATCATACTACCTGAATGAACCTGATAACTCCACACAGGACCTGAATTACCTGCACTCTTAGCCCAGGTGAAGGGACATGGATGAGTTCAGGCATGAAATTTGGCAGAACCAGTCAGGTTCAGGTCAGGTCTTAACGACCTTAAACACAGACAGGGTTCAAGTCTCAGTTTTATGGCCTGTACATGAGTCTAGCTCATCATGACTGATTGTTTTTGCCTTCATTTGCCTTCTCCAGTATTTCTAAAAGCTACATACGAGCTTCGGTTTGTGCTTGGCTCATTCTGTCATGGTGAATTTCCAAGCATGGCTCCCAGCTGTATCATGTATTTCATAAAAAAAATATCTATTTTGAGGTTGTTTCCTGCAGTTGGCTTACATTACACTCCCACTTCTGACAAACAGCACCATGGTTCACTTGAAGGAGGCCAGAGACTAATTTTTAGTCTCTTCACTGTAGTTAAGTGGTGGGTATTCAGGTTTGAATGACACCGCGCTCACCTTCCAAAATGAGCTAAAATAAGGAATAAGTGCTTGCTCCAGAGTTCAAGTAAAAAGCTACAAAAAGAGTGTGAATGTGAATAAAGTTAAAGAGGAAGAGGAAGCTGCAGCCGGTGCAGTATGAATGATGTCTGATAAAGGGCGAACATGTAACAGAGAAAGCATTGAACACTTCAGTGTACAGAATGTATCTAACTGCCTTTGTCACCATTTGCTTTATTTCATATCAGATTTTTTCAGCTTTCTTTTCAGTGCTTTCAGTCATTGTTCAGGTTGTTATTACCTATTTTACTCTGATGTTAAGCAGCCTCATAAAAGCAGGTCAATTGTCTGCCACAACTAATTAGACTAATAAAAAAAACTTTGAGGTGATTAAGACATCACTGAATATTTCAATCTAAACTGGTTCATCAAAACAAGACACTGTGAGACAAGTGATGTGTCCTGATTTCACTTGTACTATATACTGGATGTCAATCAAACTTTGATGTTAAAATGGTACTGCCAAAAAGTGAAAGCTAAATCTCTTGCTTGGGATTTTTTTTTTTCAGTTAAAAATAGTTCCTCCAATTCTTTTTGCATTACATTATGGACAACAGTGTCCACCAACAGCCCACTTAAGCATTTTCTAGAATGCATGGTGAAGTTTTAGTCATGTTAGCAGGATGATGGCATTGTCAGTCTGTCAGTCAATCCACCACTTTGGTCCAGACTGAAATATCCATCTCTATAGTTATGCACACATTCACATCTCCCTCAGGATGAAGTGAAATCACACCGATGGTGACTATGGTAAACATTACACCTGCTAAACATCAGCACGTTAGCAAGTTGATATTACCATTATCTAAGAGCACTGCTGCGCCTAAGTACAGCATCACAGAGTCATTAGCGTGTGGACATTTTGTTTACTGAGTATGATCATGTGATCAGCATATGAATAAAATTATTTATTATTATTAATTAAATATTAACACTTCAAGCACATGCCTGTTATGTCATCACCCCATTAACACCCAAACGGTTTCATTTGTTTGTACAACATTTGAGCAAATTTATGCAGCAAATCAAACATCTGTCCTTCATTATTTCTTAAGTTACCACAATTAATTTGTCCATAACTTGAGAATTAATGAAGCAAGAGTGTTTTGTTTGTGTTTGTTTTGAAAAATGTGAAAACAGTCACCACTTTGAAGTCATTTGGACGTTAATAGGGGGCTGAGGCCTGAGCGTAGAAATGTGATGTTTCATTTGTCAAAAACAATGTCAACACAATTTTTTATTTGCCTGCACAATCATGCACAAACAATGTCTAAACAAAACAGAATGGTCTTATTAATATCAGCTATTAATAGCAACTTTGTTACTTAACAGCTGTATGATGTTTTTTCCCAGCTTGTAGTTCACCAAGATGATATCCTGTTGATTAGTGAGTTCATACTTTCAACCTGTAAAAACTTGTACTTTTTACCCTATTTGTGTGCTCATGAGTATGATGTGAATCCAATGTGCTTTTGTTGTTGAGGTCAAAAGAACATACTGCAGCTTAATCTGAGTGCTTGCATCATGTGTAAAATTTGTGTGTTTGTATATTTACTATTCATTGTTGTAAAAATGTCAAATGGATCAGAATTTTGTGTTTCATTGTTTAATGTTGAAACTCCGTCCTATGGCTGTGATGTGATGAACAGAAAACACAGCACTGTGCAGTGAAATAAGGAAATGAAATCTCCATGTTTGTTGTGACAAATTACCCTGGGCAACTTTCAACAATGTGAAAATGATTTCTCATTGTTCTCACATTGTACAAGAATGAATGGCAGGAAGTGGCTTCTTCTGAAGGGATGAAAATGAGCCTCTATTTCACAAGCAGCAGGAACGAGAGGGATGTTTTTATTTTATTTTGTTGATCACATGGAAAGCTTTACCTGACCGGCTAAAATCAATAGGTAGTAAGAAGTTGTAATCTGCAGAGATGCCTCTCACTCCTAAGCAATACGGTGTTCATTTAACAATAGCTCTAACAGCCCATTAAGATAACCTCAATTCTCTGTTTAATAACCCTGTCTCCTCTGCACCTTTATTTGCCTCAATAGACCTCTTTTTTCTGGCCAATCTCTGTCCACTCAATACTGGCTGCTGTTAAGAGCACCTGCGCCGCTGAGATACCCTTGACATATTCATTAAATGGTCGTAAATAAACATAATTGTCCCCCTTAACACACAGGTGAAGTCAACAGCACTTAAACCAGTGCTGGTTACCAAATGACTGTAATGACATTTTAAATACAAGCTGCTTTAGATGACTGGTAAAAGTCCACAGCCATTTTGAAATGTGTGGAGGTAATCCCTTATCCCAGCGCTGCCAAGAAAACAGTGTGGTACTAAAAGGACCCTCCTCAGGAAAGATGATTTCTTTTGTTCTTTTCAAAGATAAAGGTTTTCCTCCTCACTGAGCGCTCTTCACAGCTCCTCACTGGCTCATTAAGTAAGTATAGCTGAACCTTGTGTAGTTTTCAGTGCCACAGAAATACAGAGTCCGAAAGCACATCTCTTAACCCAACTCCCTGCTCGTCATCCCTGCAGTGTTATAACTAAAAGCCTTGAGTTCCTGTCAATCCTATGGATCTCTGACTTCGAACCTCAGCAAACAGAGCAAACAATCAGACTGGAAGTGATATTCCAGTCACCTCCTGCAGACTTGAAAGGTGGCTTTAAAACATTTTGCTCCTTTGCAGATAGCAACGACTGCAGTCAGCCTGAATTCGTGGCAGTAACAATTGATTTCAGTGTTGACCCAGTTGAAAAAAGTATTAAAATGTCCAAAGAAACTTCTCCACTATCCAATCTGTGCGCTCAGTGAGTTTCAAACACTCCGATTTTAGTGGAAATAAGGCTGAATAGTCTCATGTTCTTTGCACACAGTACAGTGTCTACCCCAGGCTCTAATCTATTCAAAATAAATTAGGTAGATTTTGGGTGGAGTGTTGCTTTAAAGGAAAAATATCCTGCTGTTACTATTACTGTGTTTTTAAATATAAACAATTACATTGTTTATCGCTTTCCAGGAATTACTTTGTGTTTTAACTTAAGCTGGATTCATAGTTACCTACACTGTGTAGGTTTTGATTTACAGCTGAGAGTCGGATTACACCTACTGATATCATCAGTGCCAGACACATGTGTTGTACATGACCAAGCTATATGATGCTTTATATTCCCCATAGTACATTCTTCCATTTACTTTGTGATACAGAGTGACAGCGTGCTGCACACACAGAATTATAGAACTGGAGTTACATCCAGTAATAGCTTGTTATATTATTTCACAGTGTCTTGCTTCTGAATAAGAGACCACTGCCATGCCATCACTGTGTTTACGTTCATTCATTCATACAGAGCAGCAAAGGTTTGCAGTGTAATCGCTTTGTTATATGTTTGTTACTGAAAACGAGAAGACCGTCTCTTTTAACTTTTTAACGTTGTTTTCACTCTCAACTGTCAACAAACTGCACCGGCATCAGAAACACAAGCAGCCACAGTTGAAATGGCAACTCCGTCAACACTGAAGCCCTGATGTGAGCATTTTACATTTTTGAGGAGGTGCACGTCAATTATGGTGTAACCTTGGAGCCTTCACACAGGCAAAAATATATGAAGACTGATTTTACATGTTGGTGAAGAAAGCAAATCACCAAAGTCATCATCAAATACAATGATATAGTGATATGAAACACTTATTTTTCCTCATCTACTGTTAACCTGTCTTACCCAGTTCACTTCAGCTTTTTCCCACAATGTTATCCAGAAAACGTTTGGACAGCCACAGAAAACATGCATGTGTTGTAGAGCTGTGAAAATGTGAGCGTTCCTCTAAACTCTAAATGTTTTGTGTGTGTTTATTTTTGGTCTACTGAGGCTACTGCAGAGAAAGATGCTTGTGTTCCTCACACACTGGCAACACAACCTGATGTTAACCAAGCTCGAGCTCCACAGCAGATTAAGTCAAGTGTACAAGTGAGTGGATGTGCATGTTTGGAGATGATGTATTATTATTCTTGACAAGCTGCAGTCTCCCCAGATACATGACTCTTTGCCTCCAAGTGGGCCTGTGAGGACTTACAGCTAGCCTAGCATAACACAAAACACCTGCTCACTTTGTTTTTATGGAACGTTTGTGAGCAGTGTTGAGAACACATTGACATTAGGACACAGCTCATTACTCCGGGCACCACCACCACCACCACCCCCCCTTGTGTGGTTGTGTGTAAAAACACAGAGCCAAGTCTTTGGCTAAAATAACTCTATTTACTCAGAATGCAGCAGACTGACTGAACACACACATTCCTCTCAGGAATGCCTGGTACACAACTCACATGTTCACACCTGGAAGATACTCAGCACAAACATGATCCTTCACTGCTGCCAGAGGGCAACACACTCCACTTCAGTAGCTGGCTGTTTGGTGCCTTTTTGAACTTCTGCACATCAGCGGTATTTAGCAGACTGACAAACACTTGGCACCAAGGCCAGAGAACTACAGTATCGCTGATATAACACCACTGCAGCTACTGGTTCTGGTGTTTGGTGTTTTTACTTTTACATTTTTAGTACTGGGGCAATAGTGTTAGTGTATGTGCCCGAGTTTTGAGATATCTACCTCTTTATGATGTCTCAAAACCCTGACATACACTATAGAGCAAACTGCAGAACATGCATGCTACCACAAGTGTTAAGCAAGAAAATATCTTCTTTTTTTTTTTTGGCAGGATGAACCAATTTGGTAACCTGACCCAGGACCTGAATTCTTTCCAGTCTAATCAGATTAGGTCCTGCTGTGTTGCTCTGGGTGTCAGTGTGTCTCAAGTGAATTCATTATCAGCTTTGTAGTGTGTCGTAACAATAACATGAGTGAAACATGTTTTTTGAAGCAGACGGAGAGTGAGAAGTGCAGGAAAAATTACATCGTGCTTTTCTTTTAATTTGCTGCTGTTTGTTATTTGGTGGAGCCTCTTGCTGCTGCCAGTCTTGGTCTGTTACAGTTTAGATCAGGTCTAATTATCCTCTGGTCCATTTGAATTCAATCTCTTTAAAAGAAAAACATCTATGCACACTGAGTTCATGTAGATTTTCCACCTGTGTGTCATATGTGTGCCATGGAACTGATCCTTTAACAAGACATTTGAACAACTAATTGCTTCCTCAGCTCTGGAAATGACACCCAGTTGTCTCTCATTTCCTTCCTCTCTGAACCTACACACTGTACAAGTAATTCTATACCCGTGTCTACCCTGAAAGTCAACTAACCGTGTGCAGGAAGCAGCTAGGGGCCGCACTATGAGTATTATCTTTAGAGTGATGAAGGATAATTACTGAGCTGTAACTGGACCAACCACTTGGCATAAATTGAGATTATTGATGGTCAGAGTGGAGAATGGTGAGAGGAGAGGGAATACATATTCAGGTTTCACATAAAAAAATAACTTATTTTTTCTTTGTTGTCTGTGCTTGTGTACAGGAAACAGCCTTACCACCAGTCTCACTGTCATGGTAGTTTGGATCGAAGCCTCTCTCCAACAACTTAGACACTTTGTCCACCTGATTGTGCTGGATGAGGTCCATGAACTTCCTCAGATTGGCCTGTGCAACCACAGAAGAGAGAGAGCTATTACAGTGAGAAGAAAGAACAAATGGTGGTAGGTGTGAGAGAGAAAAAGACAGAATAGAGGTTCAGAGCTGCAAAAAGACTGAAATAGAAGTTGAGATAGAGAAAGGTGTAGAGGGTCAAACATAGCTGAGCACGAAAAGTGGAAGCGTTAAGAATACAGTGTGAAACAGAGGGAGAGTCGCTGTTAAAGATGGAGGAATATAAGGGAGAATAAAAGGCTACTGAAATCAGGAAGCGCAGGAGGAGAGATGACAGGATTCAGAGTGTGGCGACTGCGCAGAGTGGAATGGCTGCTCCTTTCTGTTCTGTTCCTGTCTGCTTTCTTTCCAGGCCGCATGATAAAAATAGATAAGAGAGCAGCTCCCCGAAGGAGAGGAGAAAATGAGGAAAGAAGAATGAGATAGCAGAAGAAGAAAAGAACAATGGGTGGCAATAAAAGAATAGGTTGGCTTGAAAGGCACAACAATAATTGAGGAGGAGCACAAAGGCAGGGTGGGAGGTAAAGGTAAAGACTAAAAGGTAGGGATGTCCTGATCACATCGTGTTGCCCCTGATTCAGATCCAAATCCAGGCTAAATACTAGGTATTACACATGATGTTTATATCTTATTACATTTTTTCTTTTTTTTACTTTATACAGCTGCTCATTCAGGGCATCTCTGACAACTCACAAAAAGACAAATTATCAAAAATGGATCAGGCTTTATGTTGTCAATAACTATACATGATAATATGCTGGATTGAGCTCTATCCCGATCCTGCACGTCAGCTTGAGAAATCCCTGAAAAGTGTCATATCAGTTCCCTTAACCTATGAGCTGCAGCCCAAATATGCATCAGTCACTGCTAAGATGATTACGACAAAACAACAAAACTTGTCTGACTGAAAACTTGTCTGACTGAAAACTTGTCTGACTGAATAACTAGCTGAAGAATTATCTGGCTAACATTACGTAGCTACACAAGCTGTGTAGCTTTTAACAGCTGATGTACCCACAGAAAACAAACACAGGACTGATCATGGATCTTTCTTTATATAGCCCAAAGCAATCCATCAATAATCCCTGATTCAGTCCTGATCCTGTGAATCTGTTCGGATATGTACTGTTAGAATACTTTCTGGTTGTTATTTAGAATATCCTCACACATTATTATGAAAATCATTTAATGATCATGATGGTGACAGTTCACTGAAATCAAAACATAATTTGAACCAACTGTGTTAAACTGAGCAGGTTTGACCACAGGTACAGAGAACTGCTGTTTAGATATCATCCACGATGAGTCACTGCCAGTTCAATATCTGGAAATGTCAGGGGTTGAAGCACATGGCCCTGTGTTTTCATGCAATGTTTTATTTAATGTAGCTGATATGTCCCCTGTGTGTGTGTGTGTGTGTGTGTGTGTGTGTGTGTGTGTGTGTGTGTGTGTGTGTGTGTGTCTGCAGGCCTGGTGAATCAGAGTCTGGAGGATGGTGCTCTCTCCTCTTCCCTCTCTCTCTCTCGCTTTGCTGAAACAGGTTGGGAGGCTGGCGGTTGATTGGCTGTCTCAGTGTGAGCCTCAGTCAACCACAGAGCAGCAGACTGCATGGCAAACGGGATTAGCTCCAAAAAGTTGGGTCAGGCCATGAAATGAGCAAGAAGGACTCCATATTAGAAATAAATGTCTGTTATAGAAGAGCCATATTTTCTGACTAATTACATGTTTGTGGGTGTGTTCATCTCCCTGCTCCACATTTAGAAAACATGTTTTTCTTTTTAGCTTTTTTTTGTTTTACATACTCCTTCCTCTCTAGCTGCTTCCTCTTGCCTGTCCTCTCTTTCCTGCATTCGAATGTAGAATTAGAGCAGCTGTCAGACAGTTTCCTAGTGTGCCGGTAACAGAGAGCTGCCAGAGACACTTATACTTTGGCTGCACTACAGGATTACAGTAGCAATGGGACAGCAGCCCAGAGCTAGCCTTATACAACAGTGAAGAGGCTAAAAAGCTTCAATTTACTGTAGAGATTTACTTCAATTCATGTGGGAGGGACAGAAATGGAGTGAGGGAGGGGCATGCTGTTGAGCTGGCAGGAGGAAAAAGAGACTCCTTCTGAGCAGCATCCAAACTTACAGCTTCTCCTCAACCATTACAGAGGAACTCTAAATAAGTCCAAACTGACAGGAGAGCTAAACTGTACACTGGCTGTGGTTTCTTTCACCACCCTTCCTTTGTCACACAGTTCAAGCTGCCAAGAATTAAAACAAACATCCAGAAACACTCTTCTTGCCCAAATCAACCAGTGAAGCTGCTAAATAAATAATGCAATCTGTGAGAGCTCTTCCTTTTTTTCAGTTTTTATTATTCTATTTTGGCAGCATTATTGTGGTGTTTTCACACTGCACTTCCCAGAGGCCAGTCGACAGTCAGACTGAGGTGGGCGGTATTGTGACATCTTTTTCTTGAATTTCTTTGTCTGCTCAGCTGCTCATGCTAGCTCTCCTGCTGACCAGATATGTACCTTTGTGTGAAGTTTGGCGATCTGTTTCTCGTCCACATCCGGCTGCCTGTAGACTCTGCTTTTGTAGCGGAACTGTTGAATGAAAGAAAAATTATTGAAAAACAGAAAATGTCTAGGGCAAAACACTGGGTCCAGCAAGGCTTCTATTAAATCTCTGTTCCAATAACAGTTTGGGACATTTGGGAACTGATAACCTTTCACTTAAAACTCTGGGTCATGAGCTGTTTACCTCTGTGTGCATTGTGAAAGCAGCTGTTCCTCTGGAAACAGGATCACTAGAGGATCAAGCCTGAAATGTGTTCTCTTTATTAACAGCACATTTCATTACTTTCATGATATCTGTACTGGCAGACTGTGAAGAAATCTGAAATTATATCATGTCCTTTCTTTGAAAGGTGTAATGTTAGTGTGGGATTGTTTAATACAAAGAGATGATTGAGTTTTTTTGGTCAATATTTTGTCAATACATATAGACATATCAAAAGAGAAACAAATCCTGATAAGAAAATGAGAAACTGTCAGGAAACACTGCTTCCAGCATGATACCAATCACATTAAAGAAATGAAGCTATTTCTAAGCAATCATATGGGTGTCATTTTAAAAATACAGATCCTGTCCTTGTATTTATTTTATGTGACAACAAATATTAGATGTTCAAAAAATCAGATTCCATCCCTGCTAATTTAAATAATAATCTAACTGGTCATCAACTTACCTCCAGAGAAGGGACACCCTTGCTGATTGGCTGGGGGTACTCTCGTAGGATGCGTTCTTCATCCAGGAACTTGCCGTCCCTCCCGTTGCTAGCTGGCTGGAAAAGTCCATAGTTGAGGACGTCCTTTAGGCTCTGATTAAGCGTGCACAGGATCCGCTGCTTGGCAACCCAGACCGTTGCATCCGGGTTGAACCGCATGCATTTCTGGTCGGGTTTCAGGGGTGGAGGAGTGTGAGAGAGGGGAGAAGAAACAAACTGATTAGAAAGTAATGACTGGAGTGTTGGCTGGCAGTCACAGCAATCAACAGAAATGAAACATTCATCTTATAAATAATAACCAAAACAATGTAATCTTATCAACCTGTGACAGACATTTCACTTGTGAACTGGACTTCAAACTTTTGACTGACAGATGCAAATAGGTTGGGACCTCAGACTGATGAGAGGATTAGAACAGAATCACAGAACAATGGTGCCCAATCAGAACCGTTCACACAAACCCTGTCCCAGTTACTACAAATGGTCCATGGGTGCCATGCAGGACTGCCAAGCATTTTTATTGTTTTACTGTTACAGTGCTATATGCTAAACAGAGCCACATCCCTCACTGACGATGTAATTGACACGACCCCTCTGGCCCCTGGTCTTTCCCAGTTGCAGCTTCTTTAGAGTGAAAAAAACATACAATGCAAGATTCCTGGCCTGGTCTGAAATCAGAGAGGATTATGGGCGCTGTGCCGTGGCATTCAGGAAGTGTCTGTGAGTGTTTACAGCTGGATGTGCTGCTCAGCCGGCGATAGCAACGCTGCGTCTGTGATAAAGGCTGAAGGGATGAGCAGTCTGTGAACTCTGCCTAACCATAATCCCCTCGCCTGGCGTGGAGTGGGCAGAGAAGAGGAGAGGAGGGGATGGAAAGATGAAGGGTTGAAGGTATACAAAAACAGATGTCTGGCATCTGGCAGGGGCTGTTTGGACTGATATGGCCTTCTTTCCTTCTGCTGGTATATTACAGTGGCAAATTTCCATCAGCTCCTATTATTGCCGCCTCCTTAACGCGAGTTCAACTTAAACAATGTGTATGAAGCCTCCAGAGAACTGGGAATCAGTAGTTTACAGAGTACAGAGGCAATGATGATGGTGCATTTGTGTAAAAGCTCATTTACTTGTTGCTTCCGGGTGAACTTTCTGGCTAAGTGAATATCTACAATGGAGAAAGTAGGCATGACCCATAGTCAGAGTGGCTACAGTTGTGAGAATAAGACCCGACTTGAAAAATACCAGAACCTCCCTTTAGGGTACTTCCAAACACTGAGGCCATGGCCTTCATTTCTAACACAAACGTGACATCAGTCTCAGCAGCAGTGACAGGTACTTGTAAAGGCACACAGCTATTTGCTGCTGGCATCTGAGTTGACGCTGGCTGAATGTCTGCTGCTGTGGCTCTGCAAACAGTATGAACAAGGCAACCACAAGGATAATAACAGTCACAGCTCCGTCCTCCGTGGTCCAAGCATCCAAAGCAACAGCCTTTGGAAAACTAGCTTGTCTTGTCTAACCTCAAGTCTGCCACTGTGTCCAATCTCTGAATCATTAGCAAAAATCAGCCCAGAAAAGATGGTGCCTCCATCTGGGTATAAGAGCTGGGCACTGGCATGGCATGAGAGAGATGGATGAAATAAAGTGAGATAAAAGAGGACAACAATTTGAAAACTACAGAACAAAGGACACAGAAAAGCATGTGGGGAAGAGGAAAGATCACCACTCCCTGCATCTGTCTTTTTCTGTGTTTTGTCAGATTTTCATGGCCCTAGTTGTAGTGTTCGTTTGTGTGGAAGAAACGATCATTGTTATAGCTGCCACCAGTTTTAGTCAGGTTAAGGGAGTAGTTTGACATTTTGGGAAAGAGCCTGGAGATGATTATCTTAGCAAAAAGATTGGAAGGAGGAGTAAACCATTATCCTGGCTCTGTCCAAATACACCTCCCAACTCTTAAAGTAACACTTTATATGTTGTTTGTTTAATCAGTAAACTAACAAAGAAATGTAAAAATGACAAGTTGTATTTTGGTGGGGCACAAAGTACCTTAACTAAGCCTTGGAAATGGAATAGTTACAGAATATAACTTGTATTTTTGAACACTGGATGAAGTCAGACTAGCTGTTTGCTGCTTCCAGTCTTTATGCTAAGCTATGCTAATCATCTCCCGACTCCAGCTTCATACGGAGCTCACAGTCATAAGAGATCATCTAACTTTCACATCATATAAGAGGAGGTGAAATTACCAGTAAGTTATTATCTCTTACATGAAATGCTCTGACTGCTGAAATTTCCCTTTGCACCACACAGTTTACATCAGAGCTGGAGCTCAAATGCACGTGCTGTGTGTCTGTGTGTGTTTGAATTATTCAGCTGAGTCTGATTTCCAAGTGGGCTGTGTGACTCAATCATGTGATCAAGTGGCACCACTGAGTGCTCAGTGATGAATGTGAAATCAGGAGCATTAGTGCATACATGTGAGAGAGCTTAGCGCACATGTGAACACACACACACATACACACACACACACACACATACACCTATTATCCATAGAGTTATAACAATCGAGCTAATTACATCAAAGGGTCATGAGTTCATCTCTGGGTTAACACTGTACCTTGAGGACCAAGCCCCACTGGATTACACACACACACACACACACACACACACACACACACACACACACACATCAATCCTTTATTCTATGAAGATTTGCTATTCAGGACATTACAAAGTGCTTTTACAAAGTGCTCTGAAGCAGCTGCTAATACAACCCCAATTCCAAAAAAGTTGGGACACTGTGTAAAATGCAAATAAAAACAGAAAGCAATGATTTGCAAATCCCATAAACCCATATTTTATTTGCAATAGAACATAAACAACATATCAGATGTTGAAACAGACATTTTGCCATTTCATGGAAAATAGTAGCTCATTTTGAATTTGATGGAGGCAAAAAAGTTGGAAAAGTAATTGGCACAAATCAAAAACAACTGGAGGAGCATTTGACAACTAATTAGGTTAATTGGCAACAGGTCAGTAACATGACTGGGTATAAAAGGAGCATTTCAGAGAGGCAGAGGTTCACCAATCTACGACAAACTGTGTCTAAAAATTGTGGAACAATTTCAGAAAAATGCTCCTCAACGTAAAATTGTGAAGACTTTGAAGATCCCACCATCTACAGTGTATAATATCATCAAAAGATTCAGAG
This sequence comes from Lates japonicus, assembly GCA_033238685.1. Classification (NCBI taxonomy): domain Eukaryota; kingdom Metazoa; phylum Chordata; class Actinopteri; family Centropomidae; genus Lates; species Lates japonicus. Next base: position 5,022,020 of record BRZM01000022.1, on the reverse strand, counting down.
AATCAGGAGGAATCTCTGTGTGCAAGGGACAAGGGTGAAGGTCAAAACTGGATGCTCGTGATCTTCGGGCCCTCAGGCAGTACTGCATTAAAAACAGGACATGATTCTCTACTGGAAATCACTGCATGGGCTCAGGAACACTTCCAGAAATCACTGTCTGTGAACACAGTTGGCCGTGCAATCCACAAATGCAGAAGCCCTACGTGAACACGATCCAGAAACGCTGCCGTCTTCTCTTGGCCAAAACTGATTTAAAAGGGTCTGAGGCAAAATGGAAAACTGTCCTGTGGTCACATGAATCAAAATTTGAAATTCTTTTTGGAAACCATGGACGCCGTGTCCTGTGGACTAAAGAGGAGAGGGACCATCCAGCTTGTTATCAGCGCTCAGTTCAAAAGCCTGATGGTATGGGGTTGCATTAGTGCCTATGGCGTGGGCAGCTTACACATCTGGAAAGGCACCAAAAGTACATAGAGGTTTTAGAGCAACATGCGCTCCCAACATCTCTTTCAGGGAAGACCTTGCATATTTCAGCAAGACAATGCTAAACCACATACTGCATCCATCACAACAGCATGGCTTCATAGGAGAAGAGTCCGGGTGCTGAACTGGCCTGCCTGCAGTCAGTGGTTTCACCAATGTAAAACATCTGGCACATCATGAAACAAATAGTCCAGCAACGAAGGCCCAGGACTGTTGAGCAGCTAGAATCCTGCACCGGACAAGAATGGGACAACATTCCTCTCCTAAAACTCCAGCAACTGGTCTCCTCATTTCCCAGATGTTTCTAAACAGTGGTTAAAAGAAGAGGGGATGCTACACAACATCGCCCTGTGCCAACTTTTTTTTAGATGTGTTGTCTCCATCTAATATTTTCCATGACATGGCAGAATGTCTCAGTTTCAACATCTGATGTGTTGTTTATGTTCTATTGGGAATAAAATATGGGTTTGTGGGATTTGCAAATCATTGGATTCTGTTTTTATTTATATTTTACACAGCGTCCCAACTTTTTTGGAATTGGGGTTGTAGATGTATGTTGCATTTCTTGTGTTAGTCTCACAATGCAAATGAAAAGATGTGTTGGGTAAAATAACACAGAAATTCAAAATGGACAAAATGGGATGGTGAGTCAGAATGAAGGAGGGAAACCCAGGAGAAAGGGGCATCAGGTGGCTGCTCAAGGCAAAACTCTGCCAAGCTGCTGCCAACGCCAACTTCCTGCTCCTCTCCCTCTCTTCTCCCGTCCTTCTGTTCTGCTCTGCCAGCAAATGATGAGGACAAACTCTCACTCACTATACTGTCATGGACGTCCAGTGTAAAGCTATCTGGAAAAGCTCTCAGTCCCCAAGGACACACACACATCAAACAAAGCACTACAATACGAAGCTGCATAAGCTAAAGATGAAACTACTGTACAGACACAGGCAGCACCTCCAGCTGCTCTTCCACAGGGAGTTACAGTTAGACACTGCTGGTCTTTGATGATAAACCTTTATATCCAAACCTTCTCTAGAAATGACAGTAGAGCAGTATCCACTGACAGCTACAGTACATGTGCTATATGATCAATGGGAATGCAGCATACAGCTACTGTATATACTGTCCACTGGAGCTCCAGCTGTCACTCTACAGTTGTTTCAGAGGAACAATACACCATATTGTGTCCCTGTACTGTAAATGTAACACACCTGGGGCTTCATGAAAAGCAACAGTGAGCAGCTAATGAATGCACTGGGCTGTTATATAAATGAAACATTCACAATTCCCATTGTTAAAATTAATAAAACATATAAAACATTCACAGATTCCTGAGTTAAATCCACAAATAAATGTCAGGCTTGTCAGGGTTTAAGGCAAATAGAACAAAATAGAAGAATGCATATTAATTATTAGTGTTTAGTTTTTCTTGTTAATCTAGACTTGTCTTTTTACTGTGCTTGTTTCTATTTCTCTTGTTAGTTCAGTCAGGCTATCAAGCTCAGGCTCATGAAAATTTATGAAAAGAGTGCAGTATCATTAAAATGCAAATACTGTATGTGTCCAACAGTAAACCATCACACACACGAGAAACTGATTAAAAACAGGCAGCAGCTACAGCAGCGCAGTGGAAATGGAAGGAGGATAGAAACAAATATCTCTTATTATCCATGGTAACGTTAGTCACATGACAGGAGTAACATGAAATGAGTCACTCAAAGCAACAAACCCAAAGAGAATAACTGTCTGACTTGCAACTCTACAAACCTTTAAGCTCATAGTTCTGCTTTCACTGTTTGGTTTAGTCTCATTAACCCTGTTTCCAATAACAGTCTGCAGCATGTTTTCAAATACCTACCTAACACCAAATGGCAGACAGTTAGCAAAGTTAAAGGGAAGTGAAACAAGCAGGTGTAATTTATCTGGGGAGCTGGTGGAGACCAAACCAGAGCTAACATGTGTGTGTGTGTCATCTTATTTTGGAGTTCACTGATTAATGCAGCTTTAGTTCAACATCTTTTATTCCCTTTAAAAGTTATACAATTAATGCCAGTCTTACATCTGTCCACAAATATGAGGTTAGCAAGAGGTTAGCTAACTTTGCTTGGCACAAAAAGAAGACCTGCTAGTGTCTTTAATCAATAAGTTTTATCTTTGTTTAATTTCAATTTTTTGAACAGATGCAACCAGATAAAAAAATCTGCTTTAGAGCTTTATAGGTGCTAATGGGTCGACTCTGTTACCTTTGGACACAGCCAGACTAGATGATCCTCCTTGTTTCCACTATTTATGCTAAACCAAAGCAACCAGCTGCTAAGACACGAGGGTGTCTTCTCATTTACAGGAACTTCTAACCAGAAAAGAACATTTCCCAAAATGTTTAAGTTTTGCCTTAAATTTAGAAATCCCAAAGATATTTCATGTGTGCATGAAATACTAATAACAGTATCTGTGGGCAAATAGAAAATAAATCCTGGTTGCATGGTTGTTTTCCAGTCACACTTTTTTGTGTAGATATGAGGTCTGGGACTAAGAATAACATCAATTATGCATCATTTACTTTCTGTTATTCATCTACCTACCATTCATTTACATATTAATGGAAAAACGGGAGGACAATTATAACATGCTTCTTCCTTCATTTACTTTTCCCTCTGGGCTTCCACAAGTTTACCATCTTATCATCTGCTATTAACTGCCCCAAAATATTACACCACACAGCCAGCTTTAGTTCTTTAGAAGGCCAGAGCTCATCTAAACATATACTATTGATCAATAGTGTTGTCCCATCTTGTTTTATTGAACCAAGTCACTGTCCCTGTCCTTATTCATTTACAAAATCCTGTGTCTACCTCAGTTATGTACATTTAGACATTACCCAGAAAAAAGGCACATTAATACAATTCCCCCTTCAAAACACACACACTCACCCACACACAGGTCTGTATATCAAATCCCTACAAGTCGCCCACTCAACATTCACACATTACTGCATATTACTGGGGAAAAGACACCACATGGATCCTGCCAGTCAGAGCTCATGTAAGTTAAAGGCTTTATGACAAAAACAGAAACGACAGAGACGTCACTGTAACGAGCCTATTTGAAAACCACAGGCAGGTTCTCACAGGTTTCAGATAATTAATATGCATACTTCCTCTACTCTTCCTCTGAGAGCATTCATTTGCTTAAAAGGTAAATCTTGCCACATTATTTATTCATGAATGTATTACATACCATATAGTCTACAGTTACGACATAAAGGTTATTCTAACACCAAACAAAACCTTGGTCCTGATTATGACACTTAGACCTTTAAGATATTTTCAAATTAAAATAAGAGTGAGGTTGATGGTCATGTGGTCTTTGTACTTCATCATTAGACAAATCTCTTTGCATCTTTCCTGCATCTTTTCGGCCTGAGTACATGCAAATGTGTTATATCTCATGAGAGAGCTGTGTGTCTCTCTGATTTTAAATTTCTTTAAATAAAATTTTAAAATCTGGGTCTCAAGGACTAAATAAAGAATTACTAATAAGTACATGTAAGGGCAGCTAAAAATAAACACTCTTCCGAGATGCGAGTGAACTTGTAGGTTGAGTTAGCAGAGAGCAGTGCACTGGAGCACATGTGGGTCATTGTGAAGACCTCTAACATCTGGAGATACGTCTCTCTGTTTATACTCACATTCTACTTTATGGACATATTTTTACAAATGTAACTGTTTGCTTAATGCATGCTGACACTGATTATAACCCACAGCTGAAATGCCCCAGAGGGCACTGCAGCCTCTCCAGCAACTTTAATACATCAACAATAAAGTGCTGTACTTGAGTTTGCTTTGTAGCAGCTTCCAAAAACAGCTCTTAGAACATTAATAAAGATGCAAGAGTGTCAAATACACCATCACTAATTCTCCGGTGACTCTCACAACAAGGCTGGATAATCAATACACAATATGTTGAGACTGGCCACAAATCTAGTTCATCTTTCATGTCGACTCCCACACAATCACACACTGACACACGTGTTAATATCATCACCTTCCCCCTGTCCCCCTCCCTCACAGATACTCACAGTCTGCTGCAGGTCAGGGATGAGGACACGGATGACCAGTGAGTTTGTGTGAATGTCGTCCATGCGGTGCTGCGATGGCTCGGCGGTGGCCCTTATGGTCTCGTAAATGGTCTCTTCGCGGGAACTGTCGGAGGCACAGTCGTCGGAGTAGTCTGAAAAGCTCTGGGCCATCTCATCCTCACTAGAGGTGGGGCTCCGGGGCATAGTCAGCAGGCCCGGTGGATTCAGCTAGGACGAGGGGGAGGAGGAAAAAGGTCAGATTCTCACTTTCATTTAAGATAGGCATAAAAATTTAAGAATTCTCTGCTCCCATTAGGCACCTTTTGCTGCTTTAGAAACCCCCAAAGATGGTGCCTGTTAGTTTGCTAGTTTATCCTCATCCACTCTGTGCTCGTAGTCTGCAGTCTGCTTCAGACAACTACCAGAGGAATTAGTATAACTGAGCGTCTTCACAAAAAGGTTTTTGCTTCATTTCACTGTGTGTGAGATTGAGAACTTCTGGAGGGTGGACCAGGGCTCTGTATCATTATTTCATGAACAATGTTAAGTGACCGGCAGTCGGATCATTTCAAGGCTTGGACAGACTTGAAACTCTCCTGGATGAATCAGAACAAACAACAAAGTCAAAGATACAAGCCTGTAGACATACAAACTGAAGGAGAGAAGTCAACTACAACTCCCAGGGTGCACTGTGGTAAGTGATTTTTAATTACAGAGTTTCAAATTCTACTGGATGTACCCAGTAATATTCAATTCTTTAAGTTTTGGCTGCTGAGTTTAAGTAATTATGTTGCAGCATTTTGTTTTCCAAAAAACAAACTGCCAAAAAAAAAAAAGGTTCAGATTCACACCTCTGACAGCTTCTTCACAGCAGTGCCTCAAAGTATTTAGAAAAACATCATCAAGCCAAACTGAAAGGGGAAAAAAACATAATATATCGGAAATTAAATTAAATTACCTAAAAAACTAAAAAACAATGTATAGATTGCAGATTGCAGATTGACTATTTGTGCATTGGAACGTAACCATAAATAAGGTTTTATTTCTCAGATTCTGTGCTTTGTTCTTGCTAATGCCACGCCCTCTTTTCATTCACTCTAGCTCACTCAATCACTTCTACTCTCTCTCTAGCTTGTTTAAGGAGAAAGGTGTGTTTAAAAACAGCAGCTGACAAATCCTGCATAGTATACCTTTAAAAGATTGACACTTAAGTTGATCATTTATACAGGAAACTGTTGTTCTCTCCTGCTCCCAGGAGGAAAATTAAGAATATCGGTAAAAGTAAAAACAGCAGCCTCTCCTCTCACTCCCAGCTCTACGATGTAAGTGGGTAGATCACCATTTCAGGAGAATTTTGACCAAATCACTTCGGGATTTGATCGCTCTAATGTGGGTGTGACTTAGGGAACTTGTAGAACTACAGTGATTCAGATCTGTATACAATCATCTATTAAATAGCGAAGGACTGTTCACTTCCACTCACACCTCCCTCTCACTGCTGGATCAGAAAGTGGAGGAGGCATAAAAAATTTCCATCTACTCCGACTACAACCTTGGAAATGTGGGCAAGGTTTTTGTGAACTATCATTCAAACACACACCTCTGCCTTATGATGTTGCTTCTTTAGTTTCTATGAGCCTTTTACAGAGAGAACGGAAAGGAATTATGATATTTAGATACTGAAATACAACACTACTCATGACATATACCAAGACACAGGAGAACATCACAGGTTTAGAGCTTAGAACAATCAATCAAAGCTGATTAATTGATAAGTCAATTAATCAACAAAATTAACCTGAAATTATTCTGAGTAATATTTCGAGCAGAATTTGCAGACACACACATTTTTCACCTTTTTCTAAAATTTTACAGACTGACCAATTGTTCAAGAAAATAACTCATACAATATCTCATTAATTAACAGTGAAAATAGCATCAGCTGAAGCCCTACACTGGTTAAGCAGGTGAGGTATATTTTCTTGAACTTAACTTTAACTTAAAAAGAAAAACCTGGTAATCTTGCAACACAAAGTGAAAGCAGCCATCATAAAGGAGGTGAAATGACCAATCAGTGTGCAGGAAACAATCATTTCTCTTAATAACACCTGGTTTGACACTCGACCATTGTGGCTGTGATATATCTGGGCTGCTGACAGGATCGGTGCAACACCATCAACACAATCACTTCTTTTCATCAACACTGAACAAGAGGAGCTGATCCATCCTTCACTTTCCATCAAAAAAAATAACAAAGTGTTTGATAAAGGAGAAGCTCTTCACTCAGAAAACCAATAGATTTCTGCTGTGGGCTCATCTGAAATGGTCCAGGCTGAGACATTCATCCTATGGTGTGTATATGTCCATTAGCTGAGATGCTTGTTGTCATGTTGTGGTGTTGTCCCAGATACCTGAACGCAGCTGATGACAATGTTTGTGGATAACAACAACAGATAAAGGTCTCAGCTTTCAGTGAGAGACGTCCAATACATGGATTTTCTTCCTGGATTTACTGTGCTGTGTTTCCTGCTAATAAAAACAGACTTCACTCTGTTTTCTGACAATGTTCCAAATTTATCAAAAAAGGATTTAAAAAAATAATAAAAAATAAGTGAGAAAAGATGGAAACTCAACGTGACTTGTTTTAATATTTAGAAAATTGTCAGTTTTCACATTAATGTGAACAGTCATCACAGCACAGTTCCATTCTGACCTACTGCTGAGGACTTCATACTGTAGTACATATAATTTTCTTTAATTGTCATGCTTTTCCAATCATCATGTGGCCAATTATAAACACACCCTCTGTCTGTGTGTGAGTGTCATGTGGAGTGTGTGTGTTTCTGCTTAGGTGTCAGTACACACAGCATGTTGTACAAACACATAATATATACAAATTGACTGAAAAAAATATACACAAATATATACATAGACAAGTAATTAACTTACATAAATCATGCCGGATGAACTTGATTAGCATTTTCTATGAGCTCCTGTAGGGACGAAAATGCTGACATATGAAACGGCTTTAGTGTCTGTAGCAGTTTATTCACATGAAGGAAAGGCTGTAATTTCCACTGGGAATAAAGAGGACACTTTTCCATGTGCAAAGCTTGGTTTATACTTCTGCGTAGGATCGACACAGAGCCTTCACTGTCGTGAACATTATACTTATGTGTCTGTGTTGCTCTCTGCAAATACACCGCCATAACACCAGCTGATGGTGGGGATTGTGTGCTGCTGTGTTGAGTTTCTTCATGTTGGAGTTGGAGCTAATTAATGTTGAACAACAGTGACTTTTACTGAAATTACTGTGACTGAGAAAAGAGAGAGGACGTCGGACAGACTGAGTTAGCTCTTCACATATGAAACACTGAATTTAGCCAGTTCCTCAGAGAAAGTCTGGGAGATCAGAAAAAAGCTTTATGGGGATAAACTTGAGGCAAACAGATTTTTTCTTTAGTTTTCTGTGTACAAGTCATTTGCACAAATTTTCCACAAATGTATATGTTACTTGAAAAGATAAGTAAGTTCATACTGTAGGCTATAACTGATGTTTTTCTTTTGGTTTCACAAACTGAAGGGGGAAAACATTATGACCGCCTGCTGTTGGTCCTGTGGGTGCTGCCAAAACAGCTCCAACCTGCTGACACATCAGCTCTATAAAACCTCTGAAGATGCCCTGTGGTGTCTGGCACCAAAATGTTAGCAGCAGATCCTTTAAGTCCTGTAAGTTGGGAAGTGGAGCCACTGCAAATCTGACTTGTTTCAGCACATCCCACAGTTGCTCGGCTTGAGATCTAGGGAATTTAGAGGCCAGGGGAACGTCCTGAACTCATCATCGTGTTCTCGTACAATGTATGCGGTGTGGCAGGGTCCATTATCCTGCTGAAAGAGGTCAATGCCATTGGGGAATACCATTTCCATGAAGGGGTGCATCTGGTCTGAAACAATATTTATCAAACTGACACATGTAGCATGTGTAAATGTTTTGTCCCTCACACCTCTATATATACTGCATATATACATGTATACAGTATATACAACTGTTTGATGTTCTTGGTACTGAATAGTCTGAATAGACTAGTATAATAGTATCATTTAACTTATCTCAACTCATCTTCAGAAACTATATTACACACGTCTATAAATGCAGGACAGGACGTTGTAGTTTTCCTCTCACTCACACACAGGGTATAACTTCCACCTCCATCACGAATCCTAATGCTGCGTTTCACCATCCAAAAAACAAATACTGGGAGGGCACGACACACGGGAGGTCTAGGCGTCAGACTTCCTGGCCCCCCAGCAGAAATCACCACAGCAGCAGAAAGGACATGATCCCTCACTGGCTTCTCACATGAAATTACAGCTGTTTGCTGGGACACACAAACAAACCCAAAGTGCAGCTACTGATGTTATTTCTTAATTACTGGTTAATTAAGATGAAAAGCTTTGTTTATTTCAAAACACAATATAGATTTTTGATTAAAAAACACACACACAGGGATTTAAAGAGGAGACTGATTATTCTGATTATGTTGTAAATCTAAGGTTGCCACCCCTGACCTTATAGCGTTGCCCCCGTTTCTGAAACCAAACCTACACTTACTTCCATACAAGGCAACATAATCATTACATGCCACTAACACAAACACACAAACAAGCACACTGATTTACAAGCTGTGATTATGGAGCACTGCAGTGTGATTGTCAGAGGAAATACATTAATGAGACACGTTCCTCTCACTCACACACAGGGTTTAACTTCCACTGCCCACACCCCGTCATGAATCCCAATGCCGCGTTTTACCAGCGGCAAAAAAGCCAATCAAAAACACAAATAAATCCTTCTTGTCACACAAAGTGATAATTATCAGCTGATTAGCATGCTAATTCATTCATAGCCAATTCACTTCCAACAACAACACTAAGCAGACATGCCTGAAGACATGTTGTTGCATGGAAAACCATAAATGCTGTTAATTTACATCTTGGTAAAAGCTTAATTGTGTTTGAATTAAAAATAAAAAAACAAGTATGACTGTAAAATCTGATAACTGCAGAAATTATGTATAGTTATATTTACAGTATTGCTGTGTTACCTGACGACAAAATAGGGAAAAATATTTTATGTTTTTAAAGGTTGAGGTCTTTTTATTTGCACAAAAGTAAAAGGAATATAATAACAAAAGTACAAGCGATTTCACACACATCCTGTAAGTGGATCTGAGATTATTTCTGAGCAGAAGTTTTAGCAGCATTAAAGATTTCATGCATTGAAAGGTCTGACGCAATCTCACAGCTCAGGCTGATTCTGGGTCTGATGACATTCAGATTGCTGGCTGACTGACAGTTTTCAGGAGATTGCACCATTCCAGCAACTTTTACAGATCAGGCTTATTAACCTGATTCTGCAGCAGCACGCTGTGACATCTATCAGGTTTCTAATGCTCGACACCATCAAATCAAGACAACTTCTCTGAGACTGAAATGCACTTGCTGGCCTTAAGTACCTTCACTCTCTCTGGCTGCTTTTATGAAAGTCAATGTGTGAATGTGTGAAAGTGTGTGAGAGATGGAGAGAGAGAGGAGGAGGAGGAGAGGGAGAGTGACTGGTTCTTTTGTTTTTTTTTCTACCACCTCTAATGCAGCCACACACACACACACACACACACAGAGCTTTGTCCATTGTAACCAGGCCATTTCTAGTCATCCCTGGATTCATTTTTCCTCCACACTAGTCCGTCACTTCATTCAGTGGTGTAATTGAAAAGATGAAAAGACTTTCTCAGAGACTTTCTGAGTCTTTAGGTACCTAAGAGAGTATGAAGAGTTCAGTAATGAACACAGTAATTTGCTTTGATTTGCATGAGTCGTGCATGTGCCTGCCTGCATGAGAGTATGAGCCACAAAAAGAGGCAGAGAGGGAGAAAAATAACAATGTTTTTCTTCAGTGTAAATGTCTGTGACAGAAATAGGTTAGGGGTATGCTCAACACCTGTAAGGCTGACACATAGAATTAGTGCCTGGAGCCATTAGAGCAGAGTAAAGACATTCAATATACTGCATTAAGTTGCATTAAAGCTGCAATCTGTAATGTGTTGATTTCATTCTGAAGGGTGAAGGGAGCTTCAGAAAATTCAACACACATTTTTTGTTGAGTTGGTATCAAATTTGTTGGACAGATACAGCCAGGACTCTAAAACACAGCTATACTTATGCTAAGTAAACATTGGATCACCCTGTTAATAATTTCAACAACTGTATGCAATCTCAGAATTTGTATTTTTTTTTCTCGATTTTTCTGCTAATTTATGGTTTTCAGACAGAACTGTCATTGTGTTTTCTCTCCAGTATTTAAACAGAATACACAGTTCTATATGATCTCATGGGATTGCATACAAATAGGACATCTCTTTCAAAGACATTTTGCATGTCATGTTCATGCATTTTAAGCTTTTCACATGTTCAGTGCTGGTTTTGTCAGGGGTAGGGTTGAGGCTGGGAGGAAGGTTAAGGGCTTGTCAGTACAGAACTGACATGGTGTGTAATGACACATAGAAAACAACAAATGCATAATGATAACATGAAAAATTATTTAAGGAAGCTAGCCAGCTAGTTATTCATACAACATTTGGTGCAATTTCCTGTTCAGTTTTTTTTACAACCCAGTCAGAGGTGACTGGGTTGTAAAAACTATGATATTCGCTGAAATAATCAGAAATGTGGCAACAACTCAGAGATCTGGAACCAGACTATATCCAACCTGGAATGCCTGCTGTCACTGCTAACTGCTGTTGAGCTGTAGAGGGTTATCTCTATAATAGGTTGTGTCACCTGATAACGATAAGCTTTACTGGGAGGTCTCAACACATGGGAGGTTTAGGCTTCAGACTTCGTGGCCACAGCAGTGACAAGGACATGGTCCCTCACTGGCTTCCCACCAGAAAGCCAGCTGTGTTTGCTGGGACATTCATACAAGCCTGAAGCCACTACTGATGTTGTTTCTTGGTTAATGTACCTGAAAGGCTGAAATCTTTGTTTATTTCAAAATCCAATAAAGAATTTAAAAAAAAGGTTGCAACTAGATCTTAATTAAGTTACTCTTAGAGAAGAGTTGGGTTTCAATCTCTAACCTGAGGGAAGAACACTCATTAACTAAAATGCAAACAGTGGACTGTGTGAAGGAAGTGTCTTTTTTGGTTTCCTTGAGGGTGAAGAGAGAGTTCAGATAATGGTTTTGTTGAAGAATAAAAAGAAGAATAGTTCTGTCAAATCAGACATTTAGGAAATGGCTATTACTATTCTGTGAATAGGAGAGGATCAGCTCACAGTGTGTGTGTGTGTGTGTGTGTGTCAGTGCAGACACCCAGATTCTCTCTCTAGGGATGTTTTCCTATTCAAAGACCTTTCGTCTCCAAACAAATTCAGCCTCACACAGAGACGAGACAGGCAGGCCTCCATCACAGGAGAATATTAAACAGACTCATTAGAAACCAACCATCTGAGAGCACTTTCTGGTAATGATATAGTCTTGTTATGGATACAACTCATCTAGGTACAATAAATTAATAACAACAACTGCTATCATGTTAGTATTGGCAGCATATTGCCAATGTTCCCTGTGTTATTTAAACCAAACACACAGTGTAAAGCAGCCTGCAGGAAAAGACTGGGAACATGTCTGAAAAACTGAGCTTTTGAAAAGTCATTACTGTGTGTGCAGAATCACATCATGACTTGGTCAGGTCTCTCATCATTTTTTTCACACACTGACTAAATTCTCAACATTTAAATTGCCTCGAGACATCTGCTCGAGCTGTTAGCTCCACTTGTGGCCGGTGTTCGAGTAGTTTTGCTTTGAATATTCTACTTAACAGCACATGACTGACAATTAGACTCAAACACACTTTTCAGCCTTGATCCATTAATGCCCATAAGTCTGGAGTTTCATTTTCTGTGGACTGTAACTTCAGTAAATCTTAATACTCCACTTCTTAACTTGTCAAGTACTAAAGCTGGGAACAGACCCAGAGATTACTGAAACCTGCAAAGAATACAGACACTACTACATCAAAAATTCTACATAAATATAGTTACAGTTTATTTACAGCTGTGATACAAAGCAGCACCACAGATCGAGTGAAAAAACCGATTCCCATGTTTCCCTGAAGCAAAACAGAAACAGGCATCAGGCAGTATTTGTCATGTATGCTATATATTGCAAAAATAAACAAATAACAGGAATGGGGCTCACTGATTTTTTTTACAAATGGCACATTTGTTGAGCTTCTTAAAAATGACAATTTCACTCACTGCAAAATGTTGAGTCCTGATTCAAAAATCAAACATGTCTTCACTAATATTAACAAGAACAACCTGATCAGACTAGAAAAGCAATGTTAGTTGTTTAATTGTAGCAGTATCATTGTTATAGTTGTTGTTGTGGTGGCTGCCACAGTTGTCACTCAGTCAGGTGATGCTGAGAATCAACACTTGAGAAGCTGATACTGGGTAAAGTTTAAATATCAACTCATCTGATATTCAGTATAAGATAGAACCAACTGTCAATTATATTGTAGAGGTATGCTTACAATTTATGTCATTGTACTATAATATAGTTTGGTTGTGAATGGAAATCAGCATTGCTTATTTGACATGAGGATAAGGTTGTTGTGTTATGAGAACACAGAGCTACATTCATCTAACTGAATTCTGTCTTAAACTTAATATACTGTAATGTCAGAATCACAGTCTCTACAGAAAGTATTCAGACCCAACATGCAAATGTACAGAAGTGTCAAAAAGATAGCGTAGCAGATGTAAAGCTATGCAACAAGTGCCAAGGATATTTTTGTACAACAGTCACGTGCAACATGAAATAGATGATAGACAGATAAGACACTGAAGATAGTATACCTACACACATGGACATACATGTGCACACACATTAGATTTCTGTGGAACATGGATGTCATTTACACAATGAGTAAAAGTTCAATATATTCTCTGTAAGAAACGAGCAGGAAGAGGAAAAACGTTTATTGGGTTTTCCTTCTGTGAAGGTCAATAAGAAGTTGAACGCAGCAAAAGGCCAAAGATGACAGACAAGTGATGAGCTTGTTCATTCAGTGGACATAATCTCTGTGGTCCTCTTGGTTCTTTGTATCACTGAAATGACAGACTGTGAAACCTGATTGAGTTTAATTAATGCCATTTTGTGTGTGTGTGTGTGTGTGTGTGTGTGTGTGTGTATGTGTGTGTGTTGGATCAATGATGGATGTCAAAAGTGACAAACAGCCTTCAGGGCAGATGACTGATGCATATCTCTACAGGCATACAATGATGAAAACCAATGAAAATTGCACTTGCCATGCCAGTAATATCTAATCCATCTGTATGACTACAGAGAGTTAAAATGTACAGTAGTCTGACCCAGATCTGGCAGTCCATCTAAAATAGGTGAGAAACATAACAACTCTGGTTGTCATGTATCATCCCCACAGGCAGAGTATCTCTTGTGTTTTACAGTCCAGGTGCTCAAACACATCGTTAAGAAGAAAAATCCAATTCCAAACACTTTGAGCACCGACTAAAAACTACTTCTGCTACATTCCTGGGTTGACGTTGTTTGTGGTGTCTGTCGGTATCACAAGTGTCTATACGCAGATAAGTCATATCAAGATAATTCAAAACAACTAACTTCAATTGAGGATTTCTGAATGAGCAGAAACGTCACTGTAAATGAAAAAGGAAACACTTTTCTTACAGGCTGACATTTTGCAAAGACGATCAACAATCACTCAGGGGGAAATCTTCTTAGGAAGAGGAACACAGAGCAATTTCTGCATCTACTGAATTACTGGAAGACCTTCGTACAGACACTGGATCAATATTCCAGAAAAGATCCAATATAACTGCAGGGTTGTTCATAAGTTTGTAACGTTTTGAGTAAAGTAGTGAAAACAGAAAATGAGTCAGAGTGTAGGAAAAAGGTACACAGGAAAGAAAATCTGATTTAGAATTCAATAACCATCAATTACGTCTAATATTTACAAAACTGTGTATTATAACACTATTAGAGAATCTGACAGTGGACTTTGTGGTTTTCTGAGGTTTATATTGAAAAATGTGACTTTGTTTTTTCCTTTTTGTGCTTCTGTTACCTTTTTACTTCATCTGTATGTTGCTGCTCAGGTAGTTGTCTCACTTCACTGTCGTCATAAAAACATAATGTTCTGCTTTAAATTTCCGTTTTGCAACTTTATGATTGCACAGTGTGAGTGTCTGTATGTATCCACTGTAATTTGACCATTTACATTTAGACTGTATCACACTTCTATAATAATCATAATCAAACACTTTTGGAAGGAAAGGAATTTTGTTCCATCTCCTCTTGTTGCTCCTTCCCTGAAAGGCTGTGTTGTTGGGATTTTCTTTAAAGGTTACCTCTGCAGCCTATTAACCCTCACTACAGGGGAAGGGGTTAAAGTTCTATTGCCTAGCAAAAGAGGACGTAGGAGGAGGACCTGAATCATCTCCTACTGAAAACGTCCTTTTAAAAAACGGTCTCCAAGACTTCCCAGGTCATTCCAGGACAGAGCATTGTTTAATGGTTTCCAAGGAGACATGAAACCTGAAATGCTGGAGTTAAAGGGATGTTTAATGAGCACTTTAAAATAGTTAATGGTGATTTTAAAGGTGCTCCTACACCCTGCAAAGAGCCCATGAGGTGTTTAACTGGAATTCAAAGGGAGCAGCTCCAGTAACTGTTGGTGCCATTTCTGAAAATTCATTAGTGCTTTTTCCATGGCATCGTAGACATGACACGTCTCATTCCTGATGCAGATGATTCAATTAAGGCTTTTACCAAATCTGCACTAATTAAACTTAATTTAATCTCCAACAAAAAGAAAACAACTACATAGTCTGACTGAGTCAAGCTTTGCTTTCTGTCGTCCTCTGACATGGAGTAATCGACCTTTAGGCTGGTCTAGTATACCCAGAAATTTGTTGTTTCTTTTCTAAAGGCTATAACATTGTTTCTCCCTTTAGTTACACTGTGAAGGTCAGTGCTCTTTTGAAAATATGTCTTTTCGTATTATGATAAATCTTGTGTTAAGTGTACATGAGGGTCCAAAGGATGTTAATTTTGTCATCAGAGTGTGCACAAGAGGCTCTGTGAGGATGTCCATGTTCCCTTCAATTTGTTGTGTCAACAATTGTACATGCACTCCACCAAGCAGACTCTGAGTGGACTAGAAAGAAGTACAGGGAGTAAGAGAGGCCTAAGGGAGGATTTTTGGTATAAAGTGAACCAGGAAACAGCCAAGATATGTATTTTGTTGTTGTTTGTCAAACTCACGGAACCAATGCTAATTATCCTTGGCTGAGTAGATTTGCTTGTGACACAATAGCAGATGAAATCAACCATCATGGATGAAACCTCTCACTTGCTACACCTTCTTAAGACACTGTTAATTATGTAAGGTGAAATTAATACTGCAGCTGCCTGCAACTCAAACTCTTTCAAGTTGTTTTTTCAGTGTAAAAATGATTCATCTTTCATATGTTGTTGATTGTGTTTAAAATATCAGTCAACCATTTCAATAGAAGTTAAATATGGTCTGTAAATATATAAATATATCAAGTTTATCAAGTTAAAAAGTTGTGATTCATGTCTAGAGGGTACATAGTTTTTCATCATCAGTCTAAGTTTATATATATAAAACAAATCTTTGAGATTGATGTCAAATATTATTGGAAGATTAGAAGTTGTCAGTGCCATATTGTATACGATACTGGATGAATGGTTTCCCTTTTTTAGCTTTTACAATGAGTTTGTGTTGCAACAACATAGTGTTTCACATTTGTGACTTCACCTGTTACCATCCTACAATATGTTCAAATGTCCACAGTGATCAAACAGCCTTTTGATTTGAAATGATAAAACACACAGTCCTACCTCTGTATGAACAGTTCATGCCTGAAGGCTACAGCGGAAAACCCGTGGGACGTGGCCTCTTCTTCATGAAACACCACAGAGGACAAAAAATAATAATAATCATCTAATCCATTTTTAATAAGCACTTTAATAAGGACTTTTTAATTAGTAGCATATTTCCCGATTGATCAGCAGTCATGCTGGCCCTGTGTGTCAAACTGGGAGGCAGAACAATAGCAATAAATAGAGCTGTTATTAAAATCTTTGTACTAAATCTGCATCTCACCACTTCATTATTTGTCCTGAGCCAAAGCTGAACTGAACAACAACCATATAATTGAGGTAAATTATACAGCCTGGCAGATTATGGCATTACTGATATTCAGATCAAATTATTTCTGAGTGCGTATAAACCTCTTTTCAGGACAACAGTGTTTTCACAGCTACAGTATGTGGTCTTCCTCCTGGATCTCACAGATTCAGTGGTTGCTGTTAAAATTGATGAGCATCTTCTTTTGTAGTTCACCAACTCACAAACTGAGGTATGCAAGGAGCAGCAAAAGAGCATAGTTACACACACACACACACACACACTTCTATCTTTGTGAGAACACTCTTTGACATAATGCATTCCCTGACTTCTTACAGATTCTAACCTGAACCCTAAAACCAAGTTGGAACCCTCAAACAGCCCTTTAAAGTTGTGAGGACAGGCCAAAATGTCTGTCCATAAAAAGCATGAGAATGTCCTCACTCCAAAGGTCTAAAACTCAGACTGGTCCTCACAAAGATAGAAGTACAAGTACACAAATTCAAAGCCATTTGCAGAGAGATGTAAAAAGGAAGTTCTTCATTACCTCGGTAAAGTCACTCTGAGATATTTACTGACACACACAGACACACACACACATTCATCAATGCATCATTTCTGTTAATCTACCACTTGCTGCTTTAATCAACACAGAAGTAACACACACACACGCAGTATGTAGCTGTGTCAAGTGAGTTTGACTTCAACAAACAGATCATCTGTGGTTTGTTTTTACGTAGCTACAACGCTCGGATAAAACAGGACTCGTGAATACTTGTCCTTTCCAGAAAGTGACCTGTCTTTATGTTTTCCTGACACAGTCTTCAGGCAATGCAAATAACAACTGCTGTCTCTTAGAAGAAAGGTGGAAGAGGCATGTTGTTGTTGTAACGTTTAGAGAAGTACTCACGGTGGATTGATGAGGGAACGTAACCTCAACTAACCTGAACCTGACTTTAACCAAAGAGGAGGCAAATCAGAAAACTGTCATATTTTTATTTCTGGGACCAAAATATAAAGGTCACTTTGGAAGACACTGACACAGAGAGAGGTGATGGTGATGATGATGGCATTTGTTGTTCAGTAACTGTAGCAAGAACTTCATGTCAGCCGTGTTTCTGTAAAACACTGAAATATAATGTTTAAGACTTTGTTCTGTAAATTGAGAAATGTTCTGCATTTAAATAAATGAATTCTCTAGACATCTGGCTGGTTGAGGTGGGCGGGGCTCATTTGGAAATAAAGAATGAAATGTAATGTCAGATACCTCTGAGCACCAAAACAGTGTTTAACATAAGAATGAAGAGTGTTTTTCCCCCTAAATTTACCTTTGATTGCTGCATTTTTAGTCATGATTTTTAAGGCTATAGGAAAACATTTAAGATTAGAGACTAAGAGAGAGAAAGTTTTCAGGAGCTTTGAGAGTTATAAAAGGGGCAGGTGGGGCAAATGATGATAATGATGTGTTTGTCTGGAAAACAGATCTTTTTTCTCACTTGCGGAGCAAGAATATGCAACGTTTTCATGCAAATGATAACATTTTAGTTACCGATTCATTTATTTCATTCACTGACAGTGATACAGGCCTATGTATTTTTGCTTGACAGATAACTTAACTGAACTATTAAAATTTTTACAGACAGATTTTGTGTGGATTAACTGATAAATTAACACTAACACTAAATATTTGTGAAGCAGTGCTGGATTTTTTCAGGGAGGATGGACATCATTTGGCCTCTGAACTTTATATAATGCAGTTCATAGTGACTTGATATTCACTGGCGGCCGTTTTGTGAACTGTGGAGGAGCAGTCAGTCGCTTCAGATGAAAGCTGTCACAGTGGCTAAACTGTTATGTGTGGGCATACTGTACAACTGTCCTCCAAGCCAAGTAGCAGTTTTTGTCCTCTTTCATCCGTGCAGGATGTCATCACCATCATTCAGTGCCATTATGCCCTCCAATTCCTTCCCTACTGACCTGAACAATCAGAGAGGAATGGAGTGACTTCCCTGCTGAGACAGGGGAGGAGAGCAGTCAAGTGCTGAGAGGAAAGATAAACCTGGGTGAGAAGGATGTAGAGAGAAAAAAGGGCTTTTTTTTGAGACTAGAAGGGAAAGTTGGAGAATTGTCCTGTCAAGCAGAGTGAGTAGAAAAGGATCAGGTGTTTGAGAAAATGGAGGGACTCAAACTCAGTGGTGGTCAGATTTAAATATGGAGACACCCTGCTGTGGTCCATAAAAAGAATGAAAAAGGACAACTGTGGCATCCAGTAGGGACAATGAACTGCTAGTTAGTACATCTCTCAAATGAGTGGATATTCAGTTTCATGACTGTCTGTGAAAATGCACCACTGTGATATACTTCTGAGACCATGGTTTCACATCTGCCATGACCCCTCTCTACTGGTAAGCTCCTCTTTCTTTTCTGTCTTCAGAAAAACAGAGTACACACAGACCACAGATGGTCCACTGCTTTAAAAAAGAAAACACAGTCTGTGTGCACGACAGCGTGCATGTTTGTGAATATACGCCCGAGAAGAGAAAAAGAGAGCAGGGAAATGAGCATACTCTTCATTTCACAGTGAATAATTGCTGTGCCAACTTGAGAGTGAGTGCCCAGTGTTACATGGAAGTACACTCCTTTTCAGGACTTTGCTTTCAAACCTGAGCAGCTGTAAAATTACACAGAAGCTGCTGTGGGTCTGAAAAAGCCTTCAGACAAATGGTGACTGAGATTATTTTCTCTAGGCTTGGATGTTTTTATTCAGGTTCATATATTGACATCTTAGAAAAACCTAATCGTTGTTATTGTGAAGCATTGTTATTGTGAATGTTAGACTTCCGGGACAATGTTTAGACAGCAGAATTGTGTGATCTGAAGGTTTCCTGTAGGATTTAACCTTCATGGAGAATAGAAACCAAAAGACAAAACAAATTAATAGGCATGAAAATATCAAGAGGATCAGGTAGTGTTTCCTATACACAGGCTCTACTTGGCGACCTGCCTGGGTATCTAAAATCACTCCGTTTCAACACCTTATTGCACACTTTCCAAATGAACACAAGTTTGGCCACACATCTGGCTGAGGCCCTTTGACATGTGCAGTAGATGACTCTAAAGTACATGAGTCTCTGCATTTACATCAGTCACAAGCTGCACCACACACCACCACAAGTATATTTCTCAACCTGTGGGAACCACTGATCACGTCATATATATCTTGGTAGAAATAGATGCATATCTTTTCACTTAATTTAGCACAATTACGGGGTGCCTTCATAGCCAAATGGTTGGGCCAAGTACCGCATGGGCCTTGGTGCCCTCAGCAGCTGGTTCCTGGTTCAACTCCTGTTCCAGCCAGACCCTTGCTGCATGTCACTCCCCTACTCTCTCTCCCTGTTTCCTGTCTCTCTCTCACTGTCCTGTCAATAAAGGCTAAAAAGCCCCACCCCCCCAAATAAATAAATAAATAAATAAAAATTAAGAACAATTAAAACGCTCAGGAAAGGTGAACACACCAGAGTTTAAATCAAACCAAACTGGTGTTGACGGGGCTCCTGTTCAAACCAGGTCTGTGTGTTTCCCTGTCTGGCTTGATTCTTTACGGCTGGTGTGAAAGTTGTCAGTCAAACTTTCGACAAACCTAAACTCTGAAACAACAGGACAGAGACGGTGCCTCTGGGGGTGTGAAAGCAACACTGATGCCACCGACCTCTGTGACAGTCAATGTGTTATTTTAGCATCAGTTCAAAAGCTGAACTACTATATAATCCATCTGATGATTGTGGGAACTGTCAGGGAGGTGATGAGCGAGTGATTGACAAGTTGTGCTGTTTATTCCTAGACAGTTCATCTACAACATGTACAATGCATTATGAATATGTGCTTCTCAAAAAGCTGCTGATACAAACAGCATGTGAATACAACAGACTTAAACCCTGGTTGGAACAATGTGCAGCTTCAAACATATAAATTAAAGCCTCATTCTGAACAGGAATCCCCAAACAATGCTGTTATTTTAAAACATTAACCTCACACGCCCCATACACTGAGCATGCAAATCATTAGTCTAACTACCTTCTTTTCTTCCTTCTTAATCTAAATGGCTGTGACTGAAGTTGTCTGTGAGTGACAGGCAGGCTGACAGCAGTAATCACCAGGCCATTCATTCTCCTCTGCACCATGAATTGTTTGTTTTGGCTGCTGAAGCCACACTTACTGCTTAACTCTGCAATCCAGGCTTTATTCACAAAGATCCCACTCGTTCCTACACTAAACTCCAAGAAACAACTTAGATTTTTATTCTGTTTTGTAAATGTGTACAACAATACACACAATACACACTAATTACCATTGCTCTGTGAATGTCAGAGGTAGCTAATAAGAACAGTCTCTATTTGAAGTCCCTGGAAAGCTGTCATTAGTGGTCACCCAGAACTAAAACTGACCACAGATACATTAATAATGGACTGTGTTTGCAGGTACTTTGCTGCACATGTCACAGACCTTGAGTTTTTCTCTGGTTTGTGTTGGAATCACAAAGCAAATTGCACAAGAGGGCAACGGCAGAGAATATGATGCACACAGTGCACATAGAGAAGTGGAGGAGTGCTGTATGCATGTCCACATAGTACAATCCAACGGTCTGCAGACACATTACTGGGTCATGATGGCGAACAGTTTGGAGTAATCCTGTTTACTCAGAGAGATCAGAGGCAGCAGACAGGAAGAGACGATGATTAACACCAATCTGAATTAGAAACAGCTGACGTCTTTGTAACTGCTCACAGACTGAGGAAATGAGTCTATGTAGTGTGACTTTTACATGTGAATTCACAAGTCTTTGGCAGTGTAGAATAATCATTGCTTTGCACCATTAAACACACATGTTGGTGACCGTGTGTGGATATGTTAAGGAAGACCTTAAACTCGGGGATGCCATTCAACTTTAAAGTTTAATGGAATTCTTCAATTATACACATGTGGCCCAGTTCTGCCTGATGCTTACATTTGGGGCCTGTCTGAGCACAATGAATATTTATGAGAAACTATATGGATCCACAGGGAGAGGAAACAATCCAGCATGTCCTGAAAATGAGGCCTCAACAGATAAATGTGTGGGTGTGTGTAGTGTGTATATAGTGGTGTGGGCTGTGTGACTGCAGGTAATATGTTGCTTTAAAATCAACTGTCAAACTTTAAGTGGCAGTTTCAGTTCATATCTGATGATGATCTCCTGATACACTGAGTATGAACACTCAGTATAAGGTATAAGTATCCTAAAAACATATTGTTATGCCACAAATGCCACCATGTTGCAAGCTAAAAATGACATGCTAAGTTAGTGTGCTCAGTGTTAACAGTGTGTAGATATTTAGCATGAAACTACGTGCTAAATATTAGATGCATAAACATCAAAATGCAGACTGGTCCTGAGCCTGATAAGCTGAGACATGGCCACTGCACAGAAGATAAACCATTCTGATTTAGGTAAAGACACATCCTTGAAGTCAAACATTTTTTGCCTGAGTAGTTTTCTGAAGTTAAATGATTCAGTAGGAGATATTTAAACTAACATTTCTAATGTGGTACAAATATGTTAAACTGTTGAATACAGATATTCAGTGTAACTACAACTACATGTAAAGTGAGACTTGGCAGGTGGTATAAGCTGGTTCAGTGCACCAGACAAGGTGTATGAGCTGAGCATCAGCATCACTAAGAGGTTCAGGAGTGTGCCTTTGCTGTTTATGACAACTCCCCATGAAGCAAACACCCCCCCCCCCCCCCCCCCCCCCCACCCCCCCCCACCCCCTCCCCCCCCTCCAATAAACACCCTGACAGGAAATTGAGGCTGCCAACAAAGATGAAGGCTCACCAATCTCAGGGGAGCAGGTGTGTGAGTCAGTGTTCACGTCTGGGAACCAAACTAATGTTACAAAGTCAGAGGCAGGAGGACCAAAGCTGGAGCTCACATCTGGTAAGTCAGTGTCAGTTAGATAACAACGCTAGAGGCAGAATAAAGTCTGGTCTGGACAACTTTCTTACACAGACATGTTGTTCTCCTTATACATGTACTTTTTTATTACAAAGCAGCACTGGGACTTTTTATGTCACTTACCTGTAGTGTTCCTATTTAGAAAAATATATGCTTTCTAAAGAAACTATAAATAATAAAAGTAAAGCCGGACTCAGTGCTCACTCTTTTTTTTATGGATCAGTGTTCATAGATTGGTCCATACTCAGCACTACAAAGTTATTTTAAAGAGAAAAGCTCGGTCCTCTTTCCTGCTTTCAGTTTTGTCTGGCTGACTGAGAGATCTTCGATTAACCAGACTGAAAGCCTCGGTTAATGTCCACACATCAATAGCCCTGGTGGTGAGTAATTAAACCACCTTGTGTCAAATCAAACAGACCAATCCTTTAAGGGAGAATCTGTGAGGACAGCAACAGCTGAAGTTGTTAAATTACCACACACTTTAGTAACAAACATTTATGTGTGAAGAAAACATGAATTGACACCATCTACTCTCTGTCTGTCAAAATGCTGCCTCACACTGAGCTCGAAGGCATCAGAGTGTGTGCTTGATGTCTGCATGTGAAGGCAATGTGGAAACCAGAATTATCAACTGTAAACTTTCAAGCAAACTTCAGCCACTAAGTATAACATTGCGCTCCTGTTCAGCTTCTGCTTTACTGTACAAGTTTAAAAAGTTGTTCTTCCCCTGCAGGATCACTGTGGGGTCACAGAAATGTTGTCATGGCAGGAGTGCACTGGCTCTTCCACTTATTATCATTTGCTTTGGATGCGAGTGTCAGCTGAATGCCTGGAAGGTAAAGATACAGAAACTGTGCAGCAGGCATGCCCAGAGCAGGGCCAAACAAACAGATGAGTCGAAGCTCTCAAAAGAACAGGGCTTGTTTTTTCTCTCTTTTTTTTTGCCCAGTTTCTGTTATGTTCTCTCTGCATCAAAATCCCCTGGCCATTGTTCAGCAGCAAGCTGCATCTCTTCACATGTTTGGTTATTGTTCAATCACAGTGCTTCTACCACCTGCCCACTCCTTTAACAGACCATGCTGGCTAACATGTTATATTGAAATGATCTCCACAGTAATATGCCTCAGCCTCCCACAGCCATGCAAAATATTAATCTACTGTAAAGTTGGGTCTACTGCTGGTTAAATATTAGTAGCTAAACATTAACATTAAAACGATAAGGGTCATACAAACCGATAATGGACCTCTTACAGTTAATTTTAGGATACCTCAAACCATTTAGAAAGCCTGAGTACTTCACTCACCACAAATTTATTCAAATCCTGTACTGTACATGACAGAGATTTCAACATTTTAAGTTTTAAACTGAAAGTGGAGCAGAGGTTTGCTAAGGATAAGTTACAGTGAAAATAAACAGGAATAAAGATGCATTAATATGCAAAACAAACACAAAGAAAGAAAGAAAAGAGACTTAAATCACTCTGGTGTAATGGGACACTCTGTACAGTAAATGTATAGCTCAGGTCTTTAGAGACCTGGGACCACATTAAACAGCGTCTAATTAATTCATTCTATTCAATTAAGCCCTCCAACTCCTACTCATCTTCCTACTCCTCAAACTATTTGTTTTTAACCACACTAGTAGCTCCATTGAACTATTTTAGTCCAGGCTGAGATATCTCAACAACTACTGGATGGATTGTCATGAAATCTGATTCAGACCTTCATGTTCCCCAGAGGATGAATCCTAACGGCTCTGGTTATCTCCTGACTCTCCAGATAGCACCATCATCAGGTACATTTTTACTGATCCCGCAAAAAATAAATAAGTGATTTTTACCAAATGAAAAAATGAAATATCTCAGCATATCTCAGGATTATAATGAAATTTGTTACAGACATTCATGTTCCTCTGACTTTTCATGTAGTGCCATTATCAAATCAAAATTTTATTTTGTCCAGTAATTTGGTTTATGATCAAATGCCTGTGAAATTATTTCCCATCTGCCTCAACTGGACTTTGTATTTAGTGCTAATTAGCAAATCTTAGCATGCTAACACACTAGACTAAGATGGTAAACATGCTGCTAAACATCTGCATGTTAGCATTGTCACAGTGATTTAGCTCAAAGCATCACTGTGTCTAACCACAACCTCAGAGCTATCAGCATGACTGTGACTCTTAAGGTTAAAATTTAAGGTTAAAATTTCAGACCTGTTAAAAGCTTGTGGTTCTCTAAAAAGTTTACAGGTACAGTAGAAACCCTTGGTGTAGAAATCCTTCATGCCGTGCAGGCAGCAGGTATTACAGGTAATGTGTTTTCCTGGTCTCATTCTGTGTCACTGATACAACACAATGTTAATTAATGCAGACGCAAAAATGAGAAAGTCTGTTATGTTGATGACCATCACAATAACATGACGCACTGCCTGCCTGTCAGGTGTCAGGTGTGAAAGTGAAACTGTGCCTAAAGCGCCTAAAGCGCCTGAAGCAACTGATGATGATGATGATGATGATTATGATGATGATGATGATGAGCGTTTTGTGCCACAAGACGAATGAGATGATTCTGAGGCTGAAGTGAAATGAAGCATGATTATAACGATGCTCAGGACATGAGCGTGATTGCACCCCACTTTTGGCTTTTACAAGTGATTGGAAAAAACATAACTCAGTGTTCTGTAACTGGGTCACTTCTTAGCTCTGAAATGTGTAGAAATGTTTGACCGGACACCAGGGTATTTAAGGGTTAATTTCTCTTCCTAAAATCGGCCAACATGTGAGGATGAAGACAGGAGCATATCTGTGTTAATGGAACACTCAGACGTCACAGCAACAATGCCCAAAAAATAATTTCCAGTTGTCTATTGTGTCTGAAATTCAGGACTGAGATGAATAATGTTTTCTCTTTTAGAATTCTAAAAGATGAATAACAATATGACGTGAATAAGAAGTCAGTGAGTGGAGGCCAGGGTAGAAGAAGTCCCACCACACTGTGTCTATGCTTCTTGAACGACATGATTTTTTTTTCTGTCAGGTATTATCACTGAGAAGAAGAAGAAGTGTGGCATCAGTGGAGCCAGCACGCAACAAGTACAGCTTGTACCACAGCACATCAGTATCAGCTGGAGCAGGGACGGAGGGATCAATAAACCTCCCAGGACTAACAACCCGAACAGACAACCTGAAGTACAGAGTCACTCTGCGGTCAGTCTGAGCAGCTGTTGACCAGGAGAACAACAACACTGCCCCCAGTACCAAAAGAACATAAATCATCTGTGAGCACAAGTGAAGCCATAAAGACAAGAATAATGCTTTTTTTTTTTATAGGTCAGAACAGATGTGAATGCGCCCATAACAACACACTGCTGAAGCCCCCCCCCCCCAAGCACTCAACTAGTCTGTTTCCATCCACAGTAAAGAAAGAGTCCACATGAAAGTGACAGTGGACGATGCCATTCATCTCAGCCTGACACATATTGACACAAGCAGCACTCAGATCCATCTTGTTGTGACAGTTTTCTCTGCTGCTGCTTCTTGTTGTCCTCTCAACTTGAATAAACAAAATGTGTATGAAGGGTATGTACTGACATCTCCTCTGACATGATAACACCCCTCTCTGCACTGCTATGTAGGTGGCTGCTGAGAAAAAGGTAAAAGTGCAAAAACTGGGAGGACAAAATGGTCCCTACCTGACAGTCAATGAGGTGTGAATGTTAAAATGTGCCCAGATATTGATTTTACATTATACTCTTGTATACCACCATTTCACTGGGGAAGTGATTTTAGACTGAGTAGTAGTTCAATCAAAACCTTCAAGGATTTTAAAGGATTTCCTGGTTGTCTGCAAACAGGTTTGTTAAAAAGAACATAATGTTATTTTCATTGAGGAAACATGTCCTTGGTTAGCTGCTCACACTCTTAGAAAGCATCACATCATGTTGCATCTCTTCGGTGCAGCCTTCAGCAGTCTGTAAAAAACTGGATTCTTATTGAAGCTGTTTGTGCAGCAGACAGAACAGCTTCTTACCATTTTATCATTTTGTACATTTCTCCCCATGTGAATACAAGACAGCAGATGCTCATATGTGGTAAGTGTGACTATGTAAAACGCTCAAAACCAAGTATTAAATAGATGAAGTTACAGAAATCACATCATTCCAGTTAAAGCATCTTTAACGTGGATATTTGTTAGTTTTATAATTTTACTGATTTCATTTATTTGCTATAAATAAGAATCTGACAATAATGTTTTATCTAAGTTTATCTGAGATCTTTTTAACCCCATAACAACCAGAGCACATGGTTCCTATTGGCTGTTTAAAAGCAACATACTGTGAGCTCTGACTGTGTAGTCCCACTCACTGAACTGAAACACGCCCCGAGCAGTATATATTACCCATGATCCCTGGCTTCTGCAGTAGGAAGTGCTGTTTCTAATTCTTGATATTTTTGTCAGTTTCCTGGCTGGATATTGGAGATGAACGCTGGTTTTTAATGACTTCTAAGTCTTTTTAACTGATCTACAGTTCAGCATTACTCCTGAACTAGCTGGGCCTGATTCCAGCAGTTTAAGCTGCTGACTATCACTCAGTTAGAGGGAGATCGTACCAACTCACCAAAGTTACATAGAGCAACGACAGGTGTTCAGGACATGAGTGCATTCTCCGTATTACAAGTCAGTGTACAATCAAAGTGATTCTGTTATTCTAAGGTGAAATAGTTACATAAAGTTGCTTTAGGTACTCTCAGACAGACAGTGGCTGCCATCACCACCTCCATTGTTAACACGTGGCTGTTTACCGCTGCAATCCAAGTCGATTTTTTCAACTTCCTGCTGTTGCTCACCGTGTGATTATGACAACCACAGAAACCACACTGAGGTTTCAAACCACGCAGGAGCTAATTTTACGGGTATCTGAGTTCCCCGAATTAAACACCTCTTCACCGGCAGTGAGCAAACACATCAATTAACAAAAAACAGTCTTGGAGCAATATCCGGTTCAAAGTTTGATAATGTGATCTGGGCCAATAAACACATCTCAAACTTTTAATGAGCATTCTCATTGTTTTAGATTTCTGTTTCAGTATTCTTGCCTTACTTTGACATCTGTTACATTTAGAGCTTTTGTTTGTTTACTTAGTTTTTGTCTTCATAAACATATATTGTGTATACTGTGTCTGGACTAAATATTCAAGTTAGTTAGTTTAGTTAAATGACAATATTAAACTGAGATACACATCAGGTTTTCAGACACATTTTCCCAATTACATACGTTCAATATGCTAAAGTAAATGTGTATATCTGTGCTGATCTGGTCTGTGAAGCTCTGCTGAGTCGTTTTGCAGGAGGACAAAATGAGAAGCAGACCATAAAAAATTCATACAATATAACCATGTCTACCTCTCGCTCCCCTGAGACAGAGAATTAGATAGTGACCATGTATACTACATTGCATCGCACTCTTTAAAAGCATATACTTGCTCAACTGAAAATCTAAGGTTGTATCAAAAGTTAGGCTCTAAAACAATATAAAAACCTATAAATGAATCATAAAAGACTTTCAAGCTTATCAAAAATGCTAAAATGACTATAAATGTGTTGGTGTCCACAGCTAACTACATTATTCACATTTGGAAACCTCATTATGTGGAGGGCTTTTGGTTGCTTTACAATTATAACTGCCAAAACTTTTAATCCCAAACACATCTTAAATGGGATTAGGAGTCTGTGGATATTTTGATTCTTCCATAAGTCTGTTGATGGGCTTTTTAAACCATCTGGGAGAGATTTCTCTTCTAACGTCGTTTCTGGAAGACCCGCAAAAATTCAGCTGGTCTGCAGAACACTGAAAAGATTAGACTAGAGTGGGTTCAGAGGAGGACGCGGAGACGTTGAGACTGAAAAATATTTGAGGATCTCTCAAGGTCATTCTGTGAAAAGTTTATAAATGTACAGAGTTATATTCTTTGTATTAACATGTTCTTATATATCATCTGATGTGACATGGGTGTTTTTGAGCTCCACAGATGGAGGACATTTGATACCATTTAGTTGAATATATTTCAGTAATTCATTCTCTCTGCCCACTTATTCACATGCACGGTCACAGGAGCTCGAGCTTATCCCATCAGACACTGGATGCAGGAGGACACTGATAGGCTGCCAGTCCAGACACAGACACACACACTCACATTCACACCTAGGGGCAGTTTAAGGTTTCTGATACACTCGATTGGCTTGTTTTCAGGCTGTAGGAGGAGCTTAACTTACCCTTCATCTTTCTCAACCTGTTCTGGCCAGTGACCCTCTTCTTCAATCACACACAAACTGTTTTGTTTTGGCAGGTTGTCATATAAATCTCATAAATCAAGTCCTCCAAAGAGAAAATGTGCTTTTTGTCACTGCCTTCGAGAATGAATCACATGACCATTTTTGGCTGGACCAGCCCTTCAAACACCAAAGTCCATGACTGACTGCGTGATAGAGTTACACCACTGGTCTGTTGGCTGTTAGACTTTTCCCATCAGCCATTGCTCTGTCAAATGATTTGGCGCAAACAGTTTCTGCTATATCATCAGGGAGCGTGACTTGTCTCTGTTTGCCTGCTCTGATACTCTCAGTTCTGGTGTCAGGTATATGAAGAGTTCTGCCTGATTTCATCATTTCACACACCCGTACACAGTCCAAACACACTCTAGGTTTTTACATCTTGTTTGAAATTGGCAGGACAACATTTTTAATCTGTGCTTCCCAAAACTGTTACAAATAACTAAAAGCACTGGTGTGATAGTTTACTGTTCTAGCACCAGTTTGGTTACGATCAGGTTGGTTTTAAATCTAAAAGGTTAAGAAAAGGTCAAGGTTAGAAAATGACTGTGTGATTATGGATATGTGATATAAATATAACAGCAGTCAAGGTCCATCCATTCGACCCAGCCCCGTCCCAACAATGATTTGAAACACTCTTGCTTCATGATCCTTACACCTGACACTTGGACCTCCCCAATATGAGAATCCACTGGGGTCAAACCTAAGAAAGAATAATTCAAAAACACTAGTATACTGTACAGTCAGATACAAATTAAAAACAGATTTTTTCAATCATTTTTTAAATTTTTCAAACAGATATTTCCAATCTAGTCACAATCTGACATGCATCCTCCCTGACCATCCACCTTTCCTGCTCCCATAGAAGGTGCAAAAAATTTCTGCTTAAATATCAATTTTTTGACAATCAAAGAAACAAAAAGTGTTTTGTATCACAAAAAGCAATCAACAGTAACAAATGTAATGTACACAGCAGTCAGTCTATTTGTTATTGCAGATGTAATGTTGCACTTACAAAGATGGCAGTGGTGCTAACCACTGTGCCAATTGTATTCTACTGCATTAATTTAATTGCAGATGTAAGGAGCAGCTACAGATTATTTTCATTGTCCATTAGGCCCCTGACTATTTTTTCACTTCATTAATACATCTTGTTGTGTATAAAAGGAAAAGGAGGTCGTTTCACAGCCCTAAACTATGTCTTCAAATGTCCTGTTTTATCTGACAAACAGTCCAAAGATATTCACTTTATGATGATATAAAACACAGAAAAACGACATATCAAGCAGGAACCAGAGGTAGTCTGCCATTTGTGCTGATAAGTAACTTTCAAATAAATCAATTATCAAAATGTATAGTTTTCTGTCGATCGACTACAAGATTAACAATTTTAGTACTATGCCAGTAAATAGCATCTAAGCTATGTTCATAAGGAATGTACAGTAAGACAAGGGTTGATGGTTTTCTCGGCAGTCCAAACAGACATGAGCAGCATATGGGAGAGTCTCCTGTTCCCTTTGTGATACATGAGCTGTGACAAACAAGGTCTGCAGATATGGCGCCTTTGGACCCATTGCACTCTTACAAATGGGCATGCAGCCATGGACATGTCCATATGTATGCTGTGGTGTTGTCAGAAACACACACGCTCTCACACACACACACACCTAGTGTAGTGAGTGACAGCCTCAGCTGAGCCGTGTTATCTGAATAGTGGCTCCTATTTCTGTGCTGTCAAACGAAGCAGCGAGCGGAGCGGTGTTCGCTGCACCTCATCTGCCTCATTACCCCCTCAGCCTCTGTGATATGGTCACTGCTCCACTCACCGCTTGTGTCTCTCTCTGTCTTAAACAGGTTCAACTCGGATTAATGAGTAGGCTGCTCACAGATTGGGTTCTACTTAGAGAGTAAAGTGCTATCTGATGAGGCGGTGTCCCAGTTGTGAATCATGCCCTTGATTTCAGTACTGAAGTGCCAACATTTGTGGCACCTCCTGACATAATATTATTCTAAAGATGAACCAGGCTCTAACTCTGTAATATATTCATATTATATCACATAATCCAGTTCTCCCATTAGAGGATATCAGATTACATTCAGTTTAAATAAATGTACCATTTGAGCTCGTTCTCTCTTTTGCCAAATGTCAAGGGCTGGTGATATTTCAACACGATACAAAAACTGGCTGTAAATGATGCACATGACTCCTCAGAGGCACAGAGAGAGATTTGGCTGAGAGGTGGAAAGGGTCTCTGGGCTGAACACACTCCGTCTGCCACTCTACTCTCCACCACCTCCTCCCGTCCCCAAAATCTGTCCCCCTGTCCTCAGTGTTGTAACTGAATGCACTGTAGCAAAACACATGGACAAGCTTATTATCCCAATTCCAACACTGTCTGATATATTCTAAAATAATATAACATTTTGACAGATATTTAAAATATGAGCACTGCATTTATTCACTTTTAAAATCTAGCGAATAAATAAATGTTTAATACATGAAGAGAATGAAAAGCATCTGATGTGCCTCCCTGAAGCTCATAAATACTAAAATCATTTTGAGGGGAAGTCCAGCAGAATATTCTACATCTGCAGAACAGTTGAAATGACATCAGTTTAATTTCCTTTTTGCTCATTCACGCAAAGCATGAAATATTAATTTCAACAGTCATATTTTGGGTGAATGACGAAGTACAGAGAGTGTAACCCATAACTTTCTGAACATTCATACAACTACACAGATTGTTATAATGTCTTATTTAAGTTAAGTTTGATTCACTTCATAGTTGCTGGGGGGGTCTGATTGACCAACCCAGTATCCACAGGATTTTACGTTGGATGAATCTGCAGAGCAAGATTCACATCCAGTGTCAATACAGGGGGCAGGGTGTACTTCATGTAGCAGACTGGAAAGTAAGAGTGTGGAGGTGTATGCATCAGATCTTCAAATGGGAGGCTACAGTTCATGTCCCATCATGACCTCCCTAATCTTAACCATACCATCACTGCTATGCACAGAATCAACATTATTTTTGGTTGGACTGACACTCCAGGTAACCTTAATTGAACTGTAAGCATTGCTGACCCTGAGACCTTTCTCATTAGGCAGGATTATTAGAATTACAGCATAAAATCCAGAACATCTTCAGATGATAAATAATAGGTTCACATTTTACATGTCTGTGTCAGGTGTCCACATGAACACTAAGACAGGTTTTGCTCTTGTTCAATAAGTGATTCCCTAATAATGCACTTCTAAAGTAAATGATGGGGGACTAAATCCACTGTACTCCTTCTTCCAGCATCTATCTGTAGCCAATATGAATATGAATATGAAGCTCTAATATCATATCAAGTGAATTCTGAAGTTAGTCATTTAAGTTTGTAATTACCAGTTGTACAGCATGTGAGGGTTTTTCTTTTTTGGGGTGGGGGTGGTTATCAAGTGAACTCAGTAATCCTGCTTCATCAAACAGGCCCCAGAAATATTTTCTAGATATCTCTTACAGACAGCAGAGTCAATGTGTTGTGCTTGATGAAACTGTCTTGTGTTTCCTAAATTCTCTGAGCTGCGATGTATTTAAATCACTGTGTATTTGTTTTGTGGTGTGACTCTGTTTCTGTTTCTTTTTGAAATGTTGTCAATTTCAGATTTGTGGCTTTATTTTCTGATCTGACGTCTTCATCTGGACCTCACATGCAGAATCAGGATACATTATGACAAATATAACATCCAGTGCTTACAGAGCATGACCTGTACCTGGAACTAAAAGTCAGGATATCTCACCGATTTTGGTCTTTCTCTTTTCATCTGTTCCTTGCTAGTCCTCAGACTTTATGGAAGTACAATACAACTGTATGAAAGCAGAGTACAGAAGATGTATCAAAGCTTTTCTCTGAACACAGCTACCTGCTGCTGGATATGACACTACACTGAGAGTGAATCAAAAGGGTGAAGGTGCAGGTTGTAAAACCAAGATACTACCACTGTCTGAGGGGAAATGTCTCACTACAGTCATTTAAACCATTGTTGATATCAACATATTGATTAGTGCAGCTTTAACTTTGAGCCCTTCTGAACAATGACTCACTGCTACATTATCTACCTGACCCAGCAGCTTTAACTGGAAAGAACATGTATTCAAAACACTGTCTCCCTTTGTCAAATCACACAGCAAGGGAGTTAAGACAAGTCGAGTCTTCACTGATACAGAGACACAATGTACCTGAGACAACAAGTGGGAACTGAACCCTATTAACTCTTACTTCCTGTGTGTGACCTCAGCAGTAGGTCCTGACACTACCTGTTAAACTGCAGCACATACAGCATGTGAGGGATGTACAGTGTATGAAGGAAAGGGTTGAATGTCTTTAAGCTGTCAGTTTTCTGCCACGCTGTTCAACTCAAACTATTTTCCACAAAAACTACCTTCTTCTTCTGCTTTCATGGTGTTTATATTCATATTATTATTAACCATGCTGACATGACTCCACCCAAATGGGCCTCCGCCTTGCTGAATTTCCCTCCTTGCTTCCCTGAGTCATCATGATGAACACTGCCATCCCTCCACCCAGCCCTTCCCTCACTTCTTTACACATTGCTCATGTCTCTGCAGATGAGACGGTGTAAAGAGGCCAACACACAGCGGAGTTCCTCCAAATTGAGAGGAGTCTAAATGGAGCGTAATAGGCCATCCTCCTTTTCTTCTCTTCTCTTTTTATCTGCTCTGTCACTCTCTCTTCCCACTCTCTCCCTTGGTGAT
The DNA here is from genome assembly GCA_033238685.1 of Lates japonicus. Lineage (NCBI taxonomy): Eukaryota > Metazoa > Chordata > Actinopteri > Centropomidae > Lates > Lates japonicus. Next base: position 4,988,112 of record BRZM01000022.1, on the reverse strand, counting down.
CCTCGTTGCTCGGCGAGTGACTGAACACTTATTTCCCCAAGAAGCTGATGCATGACAATTAATTAACTAAAGGCTTGGTGGGTTCTCATTACTCTTTGAAAATGTGTGTGTATGTGTTCACGAGTCACAGTGAGTCGGGTCAAGAAAACAACAGATGCTGCCTCGTGTGCAGGGTTTTACAAGGTGTGTTAGCTGCAGGAAAGGCTCTGAGATAAAATGACAGATGGAATTAAACATATAATACAGACACATGAACAGAGTTCAAACCCAGAGAGATGAGAGGAGAGGACAGCCAGCAGCTTTCTGTGATGAAGTAGAGCTCACAGAGAGTTAAAGCATTGCCAGTGGCATCGGCAAGTCGTTTAAGGCAAACCAGTGTTTCCATAAAGAAGTAATGAAGGAGAGAGAAAGAAAGAGATAATGTTTTTCTTTCCTACAGATACAGTATTCCTCTTCCCTTCTTACTGGGAGATGATATCTAACTATATCTTATCTATCTGGATCTTACTGATAGATTTAAGTTTGATACATGTTGCAGAGGTTTATGGTGACAAAAAAATGGGTCTGATTGGAGTAAAATTCTGTTTGTTTCACTGCATGTTGAATATTGAGTATCAAACAACAAATCCAATGAAGCAGTGATTCTGTTTGGAGACCTTGAATCCAAGAATTAATTTTCCGAGGATGTTGTGAGAACCAATAATTCAGTACCAAATTGATGGCAAAATTCTGAAAACGGGATGTTTTTTTTTTTTTCCACTGTACCATAGGTATCATAGGTACTGGGGGTGTGCCAAGAGTTGTTGCATTTGAGGTGGATCAACAGGGACAAGTTACAACAAAAAGCCAATATGCAAACAGTGTCACAGCATTTCAACCGAAAGGAGGAAACATCTCAAACTTATCTAAGCAGCTCAAAGAAGGAATCAGGATCTGTGCAGAGAATTCAGAGAGAGAGTTTCACTTGTATACTACATATAACAACATGTTGTCAAAATGTTCATGTCCTGAAATGTTTCCACACACGACATTCACAAAGGCTAATGTTATCTTGTTTAGGCTAACATAGTGATAGCTCATAACGTCATTACGGCTCAGTCAACATATATAATGTTGACCTTTTAAATGAATACATTCACACTATTGCACTGTCACCATGTTAGTCAATTTAAACTGCTTCTACTGTTTCCACACTGACTATATATAGTGTGTGTCTGTCAATTTTTTGCCGTGGTATCAAATTTGAATTATAGAATTTCAGCGGTATTGGTATGAACTACCAAACATCTTGACGTCCCTACTTGACTCCTTACATTCAGCCTGTCACTGCATTTAAAAACAGCTTATATAAGCATCTTCTGAAAATGTGTATGACCATTACAAAAACGACTCAAAAGACTTCAACACTTTGCAGAGCTGAAGCAATTAATCATTTAATCAGCCAACAGAAAAGTTATTAATCATTTAAATCTTTTAAATGTTCTAATCAAGCTAGAGATCAGAAAATGAACTTGAGTGTGACGTCTGATCTGCAGTGCAGAGGTGTTTTTACTGTCACATCTTCACCTGACTGTGACTCACTGAGTAGTTGACTTTACCCACCTCTACAAACACTGAGACATTCTTCTCTGCGTGACTTAAGTGAACATGTGATTGCTCTGTAACCTGATCTGTCACCATCTGAGCTGAATCAGCATGATCAGTTCACTCAATAAATACATGGCTTTTGTTATGTGATGCAGAACCTCTGCTCATTTTTCTAGAAGCTTAAAATATTTCAAAAGCGTAATAACATCCTCTGATGTTAGCACAGGCGCTTTTTATTTAAGCAGAGGTGGTGTTATAGCCATACCATATACACTATTCATACTATAACCAGCTCTTGTCCACAGCTTGTGAACCCAGTACAGCCAGTGTGCACAGTAACACACATACAACAGCTTGGAGTGTGTTGATGTTTTACAAATGGCCACTATAAATCTTCATAGTATTACACTCACACTCCTTAATAACTCACCCTCTGATTGGTCGATCAACAAAATATTTATTAATTGGTTTAGTTTTGGTGTCAAAACAAACCAACCAACTAAAAAAAAAAAAAAACCTCTCCAGTTGTCCACTGGAGTCCAAATGGTCTGACAGACAGATAAGTGCAGGAGATGATTCAGTTGAAAGCCACATCACAGCCCTGCAGGACAGCTTTTAAATCTCTACACCAAACTACAGCAAAAACACTGAGCTGAGCAGAAAGTGTTTTTCTGTCATAGACATCAGAGCCGACGCTACAGCTTCATTGTAAGAAAGTAAACTAATAACACTGAGTTTTCCCGAAGACACTTTATCAAAGCAGATTCTTCTACTTAATGTTTGTTATACAGGTGAACTTGTTTTTTCTGTGGAGAGGTGTGAAGATTTGTTGTCTGAGAAATAACTGTTAAATCCTACAGGAGTGTTTGCCAGACAACAGGCAGGTAAGTCCACTTGCAGTGCCAGCCAGTGCTATCTACCAGGCCAAGCATGCCACAACAGACCTGTGTTAACCAGAACATGACCTACAGCTCCTGTCTCTCTCTGTCCCTGCAAGGCTGGTTTTATGTATCTGAAATGAACAGAGAGGAACCTTCAAAGAACCTTCAGATTGAACTGAACAACATGAATTCAGCCATTTTGTAGGATTTTTCTGGTCTTTCCAGCTTCTTTCTCTGCAAGGTCTATGTATGCATCAACATGCTTATCTCACTGTTCCTGAACAGTCTGAATCAGGGAAGGGGTCAAGCCCTCTTTACACAGTGACTGGCCAGGTGTGAGGAGGTGGTGAGAGAAGATGGGATTGACTTCTCTCTCCAGGTTTTTTCATCATTCTTCACACAACTACTGTCTCCTTTTGTGAGTGCAACACCCTGAATGCCTTCAAGGAAACAGCTGGCGTTAAGGTGTAACCAGTTAGATCAGCTGTTAACACTTTTGTCTTTAGACATGGTCTGACGACACACTGTACAAACTCTCACCTTTATAATCACCATCTCATCTCTTCCGTTACTGCTAACACTCAGACTATGTTCACACTAAGCTGGCTAAATCTGAAAGCACCATGTGAAAACAGCTTTTCATTCACATTTTTTGTAAACATTATTGTCTACACTGGAAGATCAAACCAACTCTTGGTCAACCAACAACTAAAATATGTATAAATACTGTATCAGGCAGATACAGCCTGGTAGATTTGTTGAATCTCAGCAGGTTAAACTTCTACTCTATATCTACTATATTTTCTCTCTATGATAAGTCACACTGTGTTTAAAATATCCAAAGCACCAGTTTGGTTGCTGCTGTTTTATTTCTGTACCCTTTTTTACACAGGGACGAAACAGGCCATGCCTTGTACTCCAGCACAAAGTGTTTGTAAAATGCACAGTCCATCTGACCCACTGTATGCTCTGTTGTCATCAGTAAACTCAGTTATTGCTCTCTTCGTGAACACAAAATGGCGCAAATCATAATGAACAGACAATCATGAAGTAATGTGTGGAAGCATTTTGGATTCAACATAGATCGAAAATCAGATAAAGCTGAGACTCACTTGTAAAATGCACCTCTTTCCCAACAAAAACACATCTGACCAGAACCACAGCAGTTTTATGTACACATACATTTAGATTAGGATACACTGGTTGAGATTTAACATGCGATTCATTAGTTCATATTTGTTCACACTAGATTTTTTGAGAAAGTCACAGAGGTGTTCTGTTGCTCAGCACTGTCTGAACAAGCTTACTTAATATGCAGGCTCTCTTTTTTCTCATTCACATTAAAATGTGAGGTTGGTATTGTTAGGGTTTTCTGCATCACAGTGCTTTTAGAAAAGCTCTGTTTTGGAGAGTGGAAAGTTTAGGCTAATTGTGGATGGAGGGTCAACACTGAGAGAAAACTGTTCAAATTCAGCTATCTTCATGCAGACATGATCTCAGTAGGATGTTTACTGCCCTGCTTCCTGGCATCCTGGCCTTAGGAGACGGCAATTTAATGAGATTCTTTAGCCACTGACCCTCCAGTCATGAAGCTTTTCTCTAACCTTTATGTGAATGCCTCTCAGAGCAAAGCAGTCATAACATATACACTCAGTCGTTAATATCCTCTGGCCTCTTTCCCTCCTCTTGTTCTTGAGCTGGGGCAAACCAGTGAAAAAATAATAATGATAAAACTTTTGTGTGAGCTTGAGACCTGTTAGGCCTCCATTCGCCTATGTCCCAGATGAACAGAGTCCACATCTAGTGCCTCCTATTAACAATTGCAAAGCCCACACTTGGTCTCCATTTTTAAATGTCACCTCATCCTCTGGCAGTAATTTCTGATCAAGCCAGGTCTGTCTGCTGTTTGTCTTATCAGTTTTGAACAGAATAAATGGGCGGTTTCCCGAGGCGCCACGTTTTGGAGGGGATGGGGTGGCATTGTGTAATGAGACCAATCAGTTTGGCGAACCAGTATGGGTAATGAGTGTGTGTGGGGCGATGTGGATTTTCAATGTTATCTGGAACAGGCGAATGGAGGCTCTGCCTGGCTCACTGGCAATTTTGTCGCTTTGACGTGACTCACTGTTTTGTTTTGCTGGCATCGTGAGCTGAGGGGAAAGAGGCCAGAGTGAACTGATGGAGGTGTAATAGTGCTGTGTTATGTGTGGCTGCTACTCTGAGCGATCACAAGGGATGGAGAAAACTTCATGGGCTTTGGAGGTCAGTGGCTAAGATATATGGCTCCTGGGCAGATGCGCCGAGGCTGAGGCGTGGCGGGTCATGTGACCAATTTGAACGGTTTTCTCGGTGTTGACCTGGTGGCCCTAGCTCCTGGGCTTTTCTAAAAGCACTGTGATGAGAAAACGTACCAGCCTCACATTTTAATGTGAATGAGGAAAGAGGCCTGCTCAGCTGAAGCTGTTCAATAGTGCTGGCAACATTTCTGTTTCTCCGTCTGAGTGTGAACAAGCCAGGCAATACATGTTAAATCTCGGCAATCCTGGCTAAATGTGTGTATGGGCTGCTGTGGTTGAATGTTTTGGGCGGGAAGAGGTGGGCCTGAGTGGTCTCGGCATAATTTTCGATCTGTGGTCAGGTAGCTCACGTACTCATGGTGTTCGTGCTGATTTCAGCAGCCATTGTGCGAAACGGTAACTGGTTGCCTGATGACGACAGGCAGCCACGGTCGAACGGACTGTGCGTTACCTGACGCTGATGGCGGGCGAGGCGTGGCCTGGTCTGTAAAGGGTACGAAACGGCGGCAACCAAACTGTTAACAGCGTGGGCGCGGCGCGGTGACCGTAAGCGGTGAATATAGGTGAAGTTGGCCTGCTGATTCAACAGATCTGCCGGGCTGTTCGTGTTGCCATGTTTGGTTATTGGTCTTCCGGTGAACAACCAATGGTTGCAAAATGTGTGTTTTCACATGGTGCTGGGCAGCAATGAACAGTCTGGTGTTAACGGCTGGCGAAGAATGATGGTGATTAAGGTGAGGACTAACACGGTGTCGATCGATCGAAACGACCAACCGTGATCTAACAGTTGCGCCAGCTACTTTCGCCGAGCATTCGAGTGTTACGCTCGCAAAACGTGATTGTCGGTGATAAACTGGAAGGGTCAGTATCTTCTCACGCCTGGCCCGATCACTATGCGGAGGCGATGTTCGAACGTTCGAGACGGTGAAGACAACGTTGATAGCATGCGAACCTTGCGGAAGGCTGGAAGACCGGAAAAATCACCAAAATATTTCAGTTAAGGCGTTCGTTGATCTGAGTTCTTTGAAGGACCTCTCGTTGCATTCGAATACGTAAAACCGACTGCGAGGACGGAAGGACGAGGCTGTGGTATGTTCTGGTTAACGCGGGTCTGTTGCGTCGCGGCCTGGTAGTGGCTGGCACTACGAAGTGGACACTGGTGATCGCGGCGAACTCGCAACGGTTGTTCTCGGACGACGATGCTTCACTCACGAAGCGGTTCACCTGTGAAGTGGTGCTGACAAAATGGCGGAGAAACTCCGGTGTTAACAGTTGCTCTTACAATGAGCTGGTCGTCGATCGTCTGTGAGCGAAAACGCTTTCTGCTCGGCTCAATGTTGGTGCGGTGCAAAACTCGCCCGCTGAATCATCTCTGCGCCAGACGAACTCGGTGGACAACTGGAGACGCAGATTGTTGAACGTTTGACGCAAACAAACGGTGGCAAATATGTTTGATCGACAATCGAAGGTGATGAAATGATGTAATACTGTAATTTTATAGTGACCGTTGTAAAACGTCGACGCACTCAACTGACCTTAACAATCAGTACTGTGCTTGCTAGCTGTACTGGGTTCTAGCTGTGGACAATTGCTGTGAATGATGTGCTGTTCTTCTCTTTCACATATAACCCAAATAAAAGCCTGTAACATCGAGAGGATATTACGCATGTTACGAAAGCAGAAAATGAGGTTCTGCGTCACGCCAACAAGCTGTTAATTGAACCGATCGTGATTCGCTCGGATGATGACGGATTGCAAACTGACCATCGTGCCAAGTCGCATGAAAATGTCGGTATGTGAGGTGGTAAACGCCGTGAATCCGCAATCGGTGCGGCGATCGTCTGCTGGTATTTTCTGATCTGGCGATAGAACATTTAAAGATTTAAATGATTAATAACTTTCTGTTAATGATGCGTTAATTGCTCAGCTCTGCCATCAATGCTGACCGTTTTATGATCGGTCATACACGACCGCAATATAGCTGTTTTAAATGCGGTGACGACTGAAATATGAAAGTCGGCCGAGGGCATCCGACAGCACAATGGTCCTGTGCTGGTGAGCCGGTGTCTACGGCTGTTGACGAACACACCTGCTCTTCTGGTGGTAGTGAGCGGTTGGTCAGGCCCCAACGTGACGGGTGTATTCGCTGAGATCGTATATGTTGAGGCATGACGTTATGTATGTTGGCTGGTGGTGGCGATAGCGCGTGGGTGAGCACATTCGGTTGTGGTGACGACGTGTTATGTGGTATGAGGTGAACTCTGCAGTTCTCTGCTGCAGATCCTGATTCCTTGCTGACTCTTGGGCAGGACCCCGGATGTTTCTCGCTGGGTTAATCTTTGTGAGCACTGTTTGTGGCTTTGAGCAACCGACGTCGTGATCACCTCAGCTCTGACACGCCCGGCGCCTGTGATTGCAGCGAGGCTGATGGAAAAACGTCCGGGCCTGTAATTGTGCTGAATGTTGGTTCTCGCAACGTCACCGGAAGAGTGTAAGACTATTTGGATGGTCTCAGGCGAATCGCTGCTGGGTGGTTGTTTGATACTCGGTCGGCATGCGGTGAGGCAAACGATTTTTACTCCCGTCAGGGTTCCATTTGGTATATAAACCTCTGCAACGTATCAACAAATCTATCGGTAGATCGAATGAACTAAGACTCGCAGACCGAATATCATCTCCCAGTGAAGAAACTGCTGTCTGTGGAAAGAAGAGCATTATCTGCTGCTCGTGCTGGCTGTGGAGGCGCTGGTTTGCCTTGAAGCGGCGCGTTGCCGCGGCGTGCGCAACTCCTGTGAGCTCTGCTTCATCATGACTAACTGGCTGTCCTCGTCTCTCTGGGTTTGAACTCTGTTCATGTCGTCTGTGTTATGTGGTCCATCTGTCTCATCTCCAGGCCTTTCTGCCTGGCTTGCCTTGGGCTTGCGCCGCGGGCAACGCCTGTTTTCTTGACGACTCGCGGCGACTATGGTGCATGCACGACCCGAGTGTGGCCGCAGCCGTGGTATTGTGAAGCCATCAACGCTGAGGGAAATGAGGTGTTCGATCACTGCGCGAACGCGGCGAATCGCCAGGGAAATGGGGAAGAGGTGACAGAGCAGATAAAGAGAGAAGAAAGGAGGATGACTATTAAGCTTCCATTTAGACTCCTGTTGAGAACTCCGCTGACCAATCGACAACTCTTTACACCGTCTCGTCTGCGAGACATGAGCAATAATGAGGTGAGGGAAAGAGCAGTCGTGTTCATCATGACTCGAAGGCTGGGAGAAGTCGGCAATGAGCCGACTGAGTGGTGGCATCGGTTAATAATATGAACACCGTAACGGAAAGAAGAACAGTGAATGGTTGGTGGCGTGAAAACGGGCGGCAAGGCATTCATTTCCTTCATGCACTGCATCCTCACATGCTGTGTGTGCGGTTGGCTGGGCGGTGAGACTACTGCTGGTCACGGAAGCGGGAGATGGCGGCGGTTCGGTTCCCCGCGGTCTCGGTACGTGCTCTGCTGTCGTGAGACTCGATAACTCCCGCGCGTGTGACAAAGGGTCTGCAGTCTGTGTTCTTTCCAGTTAAGCTGCTGGGTCAGGCGGTGGTCGTGTTCGAGAGATAGCTGCGCTAATCGACTGTGTTGATATCGGCTGTGGTTTAAATGACTGTGGTGGTTGTTCCCTCGGCGGTGTTGTATGTGATTTTATGACCACCTTCTTGCTGATTCGCTCTCGGTCAGTGTCATCCGGCGGCGGTAGCGCAATGTTGACTTTGACCATCTGTGCTGCTTTCGCCTGATTGTCTTCCGCCGTCTGAGGACGCGGGGCAGATGAAGACAAGGCTCGGTGAGATCCTCTGACACAATTCAGGTAGGCCGTGCTCTATGACGCGTGTTGTCTTAATGTATCTGATTCTGTCGAATCGAAAATAATACCAGATCAATTGACATTTCGAAACGAGGCAGGTCACGCCGCAAATGCGGCAGCTCAGAGGGTAGAGGCTGGACAGATCGACGCAACACGTTGACTCTGGCGTCTGTGGAGGACTGTCTGGAGAAATTTCGCGGGACTGATGAGCGAGTTACGGTTCGCGATGACCGCCGCACGAAGAACCCTCGTGCTGTGCAACTGAACTGGTGGCTTCAAGTTCGCGATGTGATGTTGAAACTCGTGTTCATGTTCTCTCGGTATTTCTGAATGGATGCTGGAAGAAGGGCCGCGGTGGTTGATCCCCGTCATTGCTGGGGGTGCGTGTGGGGATCGCTGATGAACGAGGTGAACTGCGGTGTTGTGGTTTGTTTGCAGACGTAAGGCGGACCTGTGTTGTCGTCGGTGCTGCGGATTTTGTCTTTAGCGGTCTAATGATCTGCGTGAAGATGTCGGGGTCGACGGTAACGATTCGGTGGATGCCTGGTCGGTCAGCAAAAAGTGACCGATTCTGTGCGTAAGCTGATGTTGTGGTTGGATGGGGAGATGTGATGGGACATGAACTGTGACCTCCGTTAAGATCTGATGCATACCTCCTCTTACTTTCGATCTGCCCCATGATACACCCTGCCTATTGACACTGGATGTGAACGCTGCGGGTCGTCAGCGTGAAATCCTGTGGTTCTGGTTGGTCGTCGAACCCCCGGCATGAAGTGGTCGACGGCAAATGAGCGTTATGACGTCGCAATGATTGTGAATGTTCGAGACCCATGGAGTTACTCTCTGTGCCTAAGTCATTCGCAAAATGACTGTTGGTGTGTTTCATGCTGCGTGGTGTTTCGAAAAGGGTAAACGATAATCATTTCGGCTGTTCTGCGGATAATAGTCTTTGGACTTCGGGCCGCAGTGTTATGGAAGCCGAGGAGGGCATCAGATGGCACGTTATTCGTAGTAAACATTTATTTATTCGCTGGTTAAAGGGAGTGAATGAAGCAGTGCTCATCGCAAATGTCTGTCGAAAATGTTATTGTTTGGGGAATATCGAACGTGTTGGGGTGAGATAATCATGTGTTTTGCTACAGTGCGACCGTGCAACGCGGAACAGAGAGACGGGCCACAGGCGAGAAAGAAGAGTAGGCGAGCGTTATTGCCCTCACCTCTCGGCAAATCTCGTATACAGTCGTAATGCATCGTTACAGCCGAACACAACTGTCGTGAAAATATCTTGACCGCTGGGCGTTTGAAAGGCGACTCAGAAATATTGCGTTGTTTAAGCGGATAATCATCGCTCCTCTGATGGAACTGGACCAATGATATGTGTAGATATGCGGGTGGAGCCTGTTCGTGGAGATGTTGTCGGGAATTGCTGCAAATGACGCTTCGGTACGAAATCGGGGCATGATTCACGGCAGAACACGCCTCGGGTGCTTGTAAGTGGGCGACAATGAGGCGGCTGCTCGTTAATCGGTTGGTGTTTAGACGAAGCGATGATGTGACCGCAGCCTGAAGGCTGAAGTGGCGAACGGATGGTGTGGTGCGCTCGCTCGCTGCTGGTTGACAGCGAAAACCAGAGCCGCTATTCGACGCGGCTCGGCTGAACTGTCACTCACCGCTGGGTATTGTGTGAGCGTCGCTGTTCTGCAACGCTGTATGGACATCATGTTTCTACATGCCCATTGTAAGGTGCAATGGCAAGGCACTCATATCTGCAGACGTAATGCGGCTCATATCTGAAGACAGACTCCCATGCTGCTCGTATTTGGACTGCCGGAAAACCATCGACGTTCCTTATCGTTGTAACCAGATATACTGACCAGCTGGGTGTTGATCGTCGTCGACGAAACATGCGACTGATGGTGTTGTTGAGACAGCGGCACAAATGCGGACCTGCCTGATTTCTAACGATATAATCGCCAAAGTGGTAATCTTTGGACTGTTCTCAGATGAACAGGGACGGGTGAACGCGGTTGGGCTGACCGAGCGACCTCCTTTTCGCATGCGCAACAGATGTTAATGGTGAAGGCGGTCGGGGGCTAACGGTAATGACTGTGACGCTCGCCCGTCTGCGGTGGTAATGCGGTAAAACCGATTGGCACGGTGGTTAGCGCCGCCATCTTTGCTGGTGCGGCGCGACCGGCAACAAATGGACTGACTGCTGCATTGTTCGTTGCTGTGGGCCAAACTGCTGGGCTGGCACGATTGTCGAAGTGATATTTGGCGAAATTTGCGCCTTCTATCGAACGAAAAGGTGGTGTCGAGAGAGACCATGTCGGGTGTGACTGGGTGAAATATCTGTTGTTTAAAAATGATGAAAAATCTGTTTTCAATTGTATCTGACTTCGCCGTACTCTTAATGTTTTTGAATTGATACTTTCTTGGTGACAGTGTTCTCATGACGGAGGTCGAAGGTAATTGGATAAATGAAGCAAGTATTCAAATCGTTGGGACTGAGTCGAATGGATGGACATGAACTGCGTTGTTATGTCGTAATCCGCTGTCACGGTCATTCTGACCTTGACCTTTGTGCAGACAGCCTGATAAGTAACCAAACGGTGCTGAGACAAACTCTCACGCCGGTGCTGAATATTTGTAACGATTTTGGGGCTGGGTAAATGTTGTCCTGCCAATTTCAAACGAAGATGTGAGCAGGTGTTTGGACTGTGCGTGAAGGCGGTGGGCGGAATCGTATGCGACGCCAGAACTGGGAATCGGGCAGACGAGCGGAGGACAATCGCCGACATAACTGTTTGCGTGAAATCGACTGACGGGGCATGATGGGAAGGTCTGACAGCCGGCGGACCGGTGAACCAGCTGTCGCGGTCGATCATGGACGGTGTTTGAAGGGCTGGTCCGGCAAATGATCGTTCTCGAGGCGGTGAGCAAAAGCATTTTACGGACGTTGTGGTTTGACGACCTGCGACAGGCGGTTGTTGAAGAGGAAGGGTCTGGCCAGGCTGGAATGAGAAAGATGAAGAGATGGTTAACTCTACAACCTGGCTGGCAATCGTCGAAAAGCAAACTACCCACAAATCGAATGGTGTGGACTGGCGGCGGTCTCTGCGTCGACCAGTAGTGGGATGGCTTCGAGGCTCCTGGCGATGCGTAACGACAGGTGAGCGAGAATGATTACTGAGCTATTCGGCTTCAAATGGTATCGATGTCACTCATCCTGTGGGCTGAAAGTACCATCATCGAATGATATGGGCATGTGACAGATATGACTCTGGCGTTGCGCTGCAGGCCAGGCTGTGAGAGGATAGTATTTCGGTCTCAGCATGCTCCGTGCCTGAACCCGTCTGTCTTTCGGTGTTCTGCAGACCAGCTGGGCCCCTGGCGGTCTTGCGCGTTGAAATCTCTCCCAGATGGATTACGTCGCTAACATGGAGATCAAGTATCTGAATAATCCCATTTGAATATTTGAGATTAAAGACTGGCGATTATGGTGACAAAAAGCCCTCCGCATAATGATTTCCAAATGAATGTGTGGTGTGGTTTACTATAGTCATTTAGCATTTTGACAAGCGAAAGTCTTTTATGATTCATTTATGGGTTTTATATTGTTTAGGCCTAACGATACAACGCTGAATTTCAGTTGAACAATGCTGTCTTTAAGTGTAGATGCAATGTGTATACATGGTCATATCTATTCTCTGTCTCGAGGGCGGGCTGGTATGAACCTGTGTGAATTTTGTGGTCTCGTTTTGTCCTCCTGCAATCGGCAAACACGGACCAGATCGCGCAGACTGCTTGTCAGCGTATGTGGTGGGAAAATCGTGAAAGAAACTGATGTGTGTCTCGGTTTAATATTGATCATTAATAACTAACAGCAATGTTGAATCGAACGTATACGCAATATGTTTGTAGAGAAGACAAAAAACTGAAGTAAACGAACAAGCTCAAATGTGACGGATGTCGAAACAGGCGGAAGCCTGCTGAGCAATCAAAACAATGAGGAATAACTTTCATTAAAGTTTGATTGTGTTTAAACGGCGAATCACGGTATCGGCTTTGAACGAATATTACTCGAACGACACGACCAATTGATGTGTTTGCTCTGCGTTGGCTTCGAGGAACTCACCGGCAAAATTAGCTCCTGCGTGTTTCTATGGTTGTCACTCAATCACGATGACAACGGCGAGATGAAAAATGGGCTTGAATGCGGTATTCTTCGCGTGTTAATGGAGGTATTGATATTTAACCGCTTGTCTCTGGTAAAAAAGCAACTGTATTTCTGTAGAATCAACAGAGAGATCGCACCTGGTATGCTGACTTGTAATACGGAGAATGCACTCATCTGGTTGCCTGTCGTTGCTGTGACTTTGTTGATTGTGCGATCTCCTCACAACTGGGTGGTCGGCGGCTTAAACTGCTGGATCGGGCCAGCTGGACTAAAGAGGTGTCTGAACTGTGATCGTTAAGACAGGGGCGGTAAAACAGTTCATCAGCCGGAAGCGACAAAACCGAAATTGATGGCACTTTCTGCGAAGCCGAGGATCATGGTATGCTGCTGTTCAGTTCGATGGTCAGACGATCGACTCGCAGTATCTTGCCCAAACGGCCAGCCAAGCTGCATGCTGGACGTGAGGTTATCGAACTAAACAGATAAAACGTGTTATCGGTGCTGTTGTAACGAATCGTCGATAAATATAAAGCACCAAATCGCGTTAAAGGCGCTCTTTTAACTGAATGATGATTTCTGTAACTGTCGGCTAATACGTAGTTTCGGTTTTAGTCACGCACATATGACGTCTGCTGTCTTATGTTCACATGGGGAAAATGAAATGAGTATTGAAGCTGTTCTGTCTGCTGCTGGCTAACTGTGGAATCGGTTTTACAGACTGCTGAAGGCTGCGCGAAGAAGATACAACGTAATGTGATCTTTCTGAAGTGTGGGCAACCGGGACATCATTTCCTCAGTGATATAACGTTATGTTCTTTAACGACCTGTTTGCAGACGACGAAATCGCACAAAATCGCCCAGAGGACACGGAATGAACACTACTCGGTCGTCGCTACGGTGGTAATTGATATGGAGTGTGGTCGTATCTGAACGCATTCAGCATTCACCTCGTTGACGGTGGGGATCATTTAATCTCCCGATTTTGCGCCTGCACTGCTCGGCGGCCGCCTGCGGCGCTGTCGAGAGAGATAATCGTGCGCTGCCTTCGCCCACGCATTTCGTTGTTCGTGGAAGACAACGAAGCGGCGGCGGAAAACGCAATGCTGTGAATGGATACGGTGTCGTATGTTCGGATGAATGGCGTGAATCTGTCACTGCGTAACGATCTTCGCTGCTGAATGAACAGACGGTGCTGAGAGAACTCGGCAGTAGCTCGATGGCGCGTTCATGCGACACAAAAAACGTTGTTCTGTCTTTATCGCTTCGCTAACTACAGGCTTATCTTCTTTTATTACTGAAACGGTGTTGTTACTCTGGTCGGCGCTGCTCGGGGCTGACTGTGCTCAGGTTGTCTCGACCAGTTGATTGTCCTCGTCCTGCTTTCCGCTTCGATACTGATGATAACTGTTACAATACTTGACCGTGCTGTCTAATGCCACGCTAACGCTATCGGTGATACCTGACGAAAAATCATCGTTCGAAGCGCCGTGGTGAGACTCTGCCACAGCCTCCCGCTCACTGACTTCTTCGCGTCATATTATTCATCTTTGGAATTCTGAAAACGTGTTCATCGATCTACAATTTCGAACGCAATGAACAACTGGGTATTTTTGGGCGTGTTGCTAATGACGTCGAAGTGTTCGTGCCTGAATATGCTCATCTTCCTCACATGTTGGCGATTACAGGAAATTAAACTGCAAATACCCTGATGTCCCGTCAAGCTGCTCTACGCATTCAGGCGACCGACGGTGCGAACGCTGGTATGTTTTCAATCGCTTATTAGCCAATCGAGGCGCATCGCTCGCGTCTGACCGTTACTGTCGTAGCTATTCACTTCGGCCTCGAAATCATCTCGTGCTGGCTGTGCGCTATGTATCATCATCATCATCATCATCATCGGTGCTAAAGCTTTAAAACGCAATTTCACTACGCAAACACTGTTGAGCGAGCAATGCGTCATGTTGTGATGGTCATCGGCTTTATAACAATTTCTCGACTGCGTCTACGCCAGTAACATTGTATCGATGAACAGTCGAAACTGCAGTACCTGTATTGCTGCCCTGCGCGACGTGAACTGCGCCAGGGTTCATGCCTGTGTTTGAAGAACCTGAGCTTTCGCGGGTCTGGTACAACAGCAGAGGCCTGACGCCAGAATGCGGTCATGCTGACGCTGCGGATTGTGGTTGAACACGGTGCTGAGCTAATCACTGTGACAATGGCAACGTGAATTTAACGGCGTACCGTCGGCGGTGGCGCGGGTTGCGGTATGATAATCGAGATTGAGCAGATGAAATATTCGCGACGACGATCATGAAGCCAAATTATGGACAAATAAGGTACGATTGACAATGGCGCACGGCGAAGTCGGAGGCTGTGAACTGTCTGTATTTCATTCGTTATAATCTGGATATCTTCGAATCTTCGTTTTTCATTTAGTAAAATCCTTGTTATTTTTTGGCGGTCAGCAAAAATGCCTGATGACGGTGCTATCTGAAATCGGGAGACAACCGGAAACGTTAGACCGTCTGAGGGGCGAGGTGCGGGTCGGGCTGGGCAATCCATCGGCTGTTGAGATAACCTCGGCCTGGACTAAAAGCAATTCGGTGAACTACTGGTGGGCGTGGACTGATGAAAGATGATGAGGACGGAGGCAATTGACAGAATGATTGATGGGCGGCTGTTCAATAATGGTCACGGGTCTCTAAAGATGTTCTCGTTGCAAAGTCCCGTGCACCAGTTGGTATAACAACAACTTTCTTTGTGTTTGTTTGCGGCGGTAAATGCTGTTTGTTCTTTGTGACAGCCAGCGAGCCTCTGCTCACTCGGTTGAAAACTTAAAGATGTTGATCTGTCATGCGACGCGGGACTGAATGATTTATTGATGCTCGGGCTTTCGTGATTTGAGGTATTTCAAATTGACAGGTCCGTGTCGTTTGTGACCTGTCATGCAATGTTGATGTTCGGCTACTAACCGGCAGTGAACAACACCCGGTGGATTAATATTTTGCATGTGAACTGAACTGGAGTCATTCCATTTATGTTGGCCGGCGTGATGCAAAGGGTGGGCGGTGATAAACGCTGTGTTGAACAGTAACCAAACGTAATGATCCGACGCTGCTGAACGTGGCCGGGGGTACGATGCGGAAACTGTAACGAAACTGGGCAAAAGGCTTTCAAGCCCTATTCTTTGAGCTTCGACTCATCGTTTGTTGTCTAACATGCCTGCGTTCTTTACTGCCAGCGCGTTCGGCGACGCGTCAAAAGCGAGCGATGAGGTGGAAGGAGCCGATGCGCTCCTGCCATGTTTTGGCACGTTTCTGTGGGCTTACGGTGATCTGCGGAGACGGCACCAGGCTTGATGGGCAGGCTGAACAGGCACGCGGTGTTCGGTTGCGGTTGCAGTTGTTCAATTCACCGGTTTTCCCGCATTGCTTCACGTACGGTTTGTGAGCGCACGCTCGGTGCAGCCGACTCGACCAGACGACGTTACAGGCCGGACGAAGGTAAGATGATCGGTTCATGTTTTCGCTGCGCATAAATGTTCGTTGCCCAGGGTGTTAACGGCTGGCTGTTGCTGTCTCTGTCGCCAAGGGACGGTCTGTTTGTTTGACTGAATGGTTGGTACTTTCGCCGCCGAAACTGTTGACCGTGGACGTTAACAGGGCTTTCGGTCAGTTGTCGAGACTCTTCGGTCGGCCAGACAACGAGCGGGAAAGGGACGGGCTTTCTTTGAAAACTCGGCGCGGTGCGGTATCGAGACCGCTGATCAGGTGACACTGATCGACTTCTTGTGTTATGGATTTCTTTAGAAAAGCATATATTTTTCTGGTAAGGAACGCTACAGTGAGTGTTGTAAGGTCGGTGCTGCTGTAAGGCCGTGCTCGGAAGTGACGTGTCTGATAATAATCATGCTGCT
Organism: Lates japonicus; assembly: GCA_033238685.1. NCBI lineage: Eukaryota > Metazoa > Chordata > Actinopteri > Centropomidae > Lates > Lates japonicus. Next base: position 4,971,403 of record BRZM01000022.1, on the reverse strand, counting down.
GCTCTGGTGGTATCTGACGTGCTGACGCAGTCGAATCGCTGGTCTCTGCGGGCATTAGTTCGGTTCCCGGGCGTGACCGCGACTCTGCACTGCTCACGATTGGTGAGCCTTCGTCTTTGTTAACGACCTCAATTCCACGTCGGGGCTCGTTAATCACTCCGAAAGTGTGTTGGCGGCGGTGTGTGTTGACGAGAAGTGTTTGCTTCGTGGGGAGTTCTCATGGCAACGAGGCGCTCTGAACCTCTTGGTGATGTGATGCTCGGCTCACCGCCGTCTGTGCTGGTTTCAGCGCCTGCCTGCCAGGCTCGCGTGGTTGTGGTTACACTGATTATCTGTGTTCAACTGTTTATTATGTTAACCGCCGCGATAATGTTAGTTAATCTCCTGCTGGTCGTTAACTCGGCTACTCGAACAGGCGACTTCGAGATATCTTCTAATCAGGTAGTTGTATCGCTACCGTGCGGTAACCGTGTCTCGCTTATCGACTCGAGACAATCTGCGACACATTTATGCATCTGTGTTGCGTGGTTTCGTGCTGAAATGCGCAATGACGCGAGCACTGGCAACGTAATTTACAGCTTGCGGCATGACGGCATTTAATGACATGTGTTTTGGAATAACGCCGCTATGCTGGTGTTCAGTGTCGAAATCATCGAATATGGTGACTGCCATAAAGTTGACGGTGTTCATGTATATTACCTGCAGTCACCTGACCCGCCACTATATACACGCCACGTTATCTGTTGATACTCATTTCGGGAACGTGCTGGTTCGTCCTCCTGATGGTCCATATGATTTCGTAAATATTCGTTGTGCTCGAACGAACACAAGCGGCATCGAGGCACGTAATTCAAACTTTAGTACGGTTAAGGAATATTTCTGTTTATCACACGCGATCCTCCAATATTGTGGTGCAAGTAATGATTGATACACTGTAAAGACTTCAATGGTCCATGCTGCAAAAAAGTCACTGCAGACTCATTTTCTCGATCGTGAACGGTCTGGGCGTCGGCTGTTTCAATTCCAGTTGATCATCAGTGTCTTCTGTCGCCTCTGATGCGGTGGTAGGACACTCCAGGCTGACCAAGCGTCATGTTTCCAGTGTGCGGACTGCGTTGGATTATGGACGGCGCCGGCACTCCTCCGCTGTGCGCTGTGCGTCGTGCTGCGTTGCCCTGTATGCGGTTGCTGACACAGGCCGGAGAAGGGTCTGTGTTTGTGTGCGGCAAGTGCCTGCCAGGCGCGGTCGTTGTTGACGTGTGGTCGGACAGTTCCTGGTGGTCACCGCTGTTGCGGCTCGGGACTCAGGCAGGACGTTCAACCTGCGGTCACAGGGGCAATGATGGTGTGTGTGTTGTGCACGTTACAAACGAATAAAAATCTGGTTGTTTCTTGAGTTTGGTGTGAGGTGGGGTGGGGTTTGTGAACAAGCCTGGTTACAGAGTTAACGTGGTGACTTCCGGCGGCCAGGCTGGTTGAAGGAAAATGAATGACCTGGTGTTCTGCTGTCGGCCTGTCGCTCTGGTTGACTTCGGTCACGCAACCGACTAGATGAAGGAAGAAACGGATGAACAATGATTTGCGTAAACTCATTATTGGTGTTTGAAATGTTTGAGTTCTGTTCGGAGATGAGAACTTTGGTGTGTTTGAGCTGCGTGTTGACCGGGGTTTAAGTCTGTTGACAGCCGTGCTGTTTGTATCGACGGCACGAGCACGCTGTGCGGTGCGCTCGTTATTGATGAACGATGCGGAATGAAACGGCGCGACGGTCGATCGCCGCTCCTGACGGTCTGATCGGATGGTTATGGTCGGTTCGGCTTTTGAACTGATGGTGCATTGACTGTCGCGAGTTAGGTGGCGTCGTCTTCTTTCACGCCCGGGCACCGGGTCTCGTCTGTTGTTTCGAGTTTGGTCAGTTTGACGGTGACTTCGCGCGGCCGTGAGAGTCGGGCAGACGAGAACTGCAGACTGGACTGATTGAGGCCCGTCAGCCTCGGTTGATTTCGTTAAACTTTCTGTGTCTTTCTGACGTTTCATGCTAACGGGCGCACGGTGAGGGGTGACACTGCGGCGAAGATGCTGGCTGGAGGATTGAGCCGGGGAACCGGCTTTGCTACCAAGGGCGTAGGCGGCTATGAAACGCCGTGTTAAATTAGTGAAGACCGTATTTCACAAGACATGGCGTGATCGATGGTTCAGGTTGATAACGGTGATGATGGTGCGGCTGATGTGAGTGGACCATGTGAGTCATCTTACTGCGCATGTCGAGACGAGATGGCCAGGCTTCGTTCGTTTGGAGGGGTGTTAGCAGTGGGTGTTGAGCGGTGGTGCCGGGCGGTGTAGTGAGGCAGTGTGAGGCGCTTGCCTGATCTCTTGATGTTTTTCGTGTGATAATTTGTTTTGATCTTTGTTTCATTGCTCCGTAATTGAGTCACGGAAAACCTTCAGATCACACGGTCTGCTGTCTTGTTGTTCGGAATCGGCGTTCACTGACGGCTGGTAACTGCAACGGCGATTGAGTTTTCACCGAGATATGTGAACCTGAATAAAACGTCGAGCCTGAGAGAAAATAATCTCGGTCACCGACTGGCTCTGTTTCGGGCGGCTGCTGGCTGTGATTGCGGCTGCTCGGGCAACGAAAGTCTGAAGATGTGCTTCCGGCGCGGGCGCTCGCTTTCTCGAAGTTGACGCAGCAGTGACCGCGTGATGAAGGTATTTCATTTCCTGCTCTTTCTCAGCACCGGTGTATTCACAGGCATGCAGCGTATCGTGCTGCACGAACTGTGTTTTCACGAAAACGATGGACCATCTGTGTTCAATATTGCTGCTCTGTTTTCTGAGACGAAAGAGGGCTTACCGACAGAGGGGAATGTGACGTGTGAGCCATGATGCTGAAGTATATCACGTGGTGCGTTTTGCAGTTGATCGTGAGCAGATATCCTCGTTTGAGGATAACAACTGGCGTGTCTGCTGAATGTACAGTTAATCGCTGTGGACCGCGGCGGGCTCATGTTAAATCTGACCGCCATGATTTGATCCTCATTTCTTGGCGCCTGATCTTTCTGCTCGCTGCAGCGACGGGACGGTTCTCAACTTTCCTTCTGATATGAAAAGCCGCATCGCTACTCGCAGGTATCTTTCCTCTCGGCCGCGATCGCGAGAAATCCATTCTCTGATTGGAGTCAGTATGAGGAAGAACGGGCATGGCGCGGGTGAGTGACGACATCCTGCGCGCGGATGAAGGACAAAACTGCTAGCAACGGGCGGTCGCTGTGTGCTGCAGCCACTGTGTTTCGCTTTCATCTGGCGACGACTGCTCTCACAATTCACAAACGTTTAGCCGTGAATGTCGATACTTATGAACTACCGTGCTGTAAGTTCGAGGCCGTGATGTCCATCCTCTGAAAAAAATCGGCACTTTCTTCACAAATATTTAATGTTGATCGATATTTATCGGATTGATAAAATCATAATGAGGGCAATAGTTCGGTTAAGTTATCTGTCAGCAAAATAAGGCAATCACTGTCGATGGTGAACAAACGGTGTTCGTGTTGTCATTGCGTAAAGCGTGCATATTCTTGTCATGAGTGAAGATGTTTTCGAACAGGCACATCATTATCATTTGTACTCAGAAACTCCTGGCTTCTCCTGATCTTAGTGTTTTCCTGTAACGAAATCGTGACTGAAAATGCGACGATCGGGCTGCTCTTCATTCTTATGTTAAACGCTGTTTTGGTGCTCGGAAGGCTCTGGGCATTACATTCGTTCTTCGGCTTCCGATGAGGCCTGCAACCAGCCGAATCTGGAAGGTCATTTGTTACAAATGCGGAACATTCTCGGTACGGAACAAGTCTTAAACGACCTGTTTCGATTTACAAACCGCGACTGACATCGAAGTTCTTCTTCGAACGGCAAAATGCCGTCATCATCGCCATCACCTCTGTCGGTGTTTCAAATGACAACGTACGGTCCCGAAATAATGTATTTTTCTGATTTGCCTGCAAAGTCGAGTTCGGAATGATTAATTCGTTCATCCGTCCGCGATGATGCTTCTGGCGTGCAGTAACGCGCGTACTCTTCCGCCTTCTAAAGAGACAACGGACCGACATTGCGGTTCGCCGAAGGCGCAGACAGGTGGACAGTATTCACGGTCCTGTTTATCCGGCGTTATGCGGTAAAATGCGGGCGTGTTTGTTGGTCAAACTCGCGGTTTCGGCTGGAACCGGTATTGCGCTGCTGGTGGCGGTGGTGGGCTGAAATGATGCGTTGATGGGCGGCTGTCGTGCTCAGGTGTTTACCGGTGGTGAACTCGCACATTTCTCTGCAAATAACTTTGTTGTGTCTTTGGCGGGACCGGTCGAGGGTTGAACAACGGCTGTTTGAGTTCAACAATTTTGAAATTCGGTGAAATCTGTGTCGGGAATGCGATATCGAAGTGTTCTCGCAGATGAAGTATTCGGCTGTGTCGGCTCTTTGCTGCTCACTGCGCTACCTCGGTTGTGGTTGATGTTTCTGAAAGATGCTCATTGCTGGCAACACTGGTCTGGTCCGGAGCCACGTACTAACGGCTGGTATGTTGTCTGAAAGACTATGCGCGCTCCAGTAATTTGATCGAATATCGTGTGCCATGATCTGCCGGGCTGCTCGGTACCTCGGTTATGGTTGTTGATTCGGCGGCTCGGAACAAATAGTGGTGAGATGGGCTAGTAAGACGCAATAACGACTCTGTTAGCGACCATTCTGCCTCCCAGACTGTTACACGAAACCGGCGCGGGCAACGATCAATCGAGGAAATATGCTGCTGATAAAGAGATCGCAATAAAGTGTTGTCAAAATGGTTGAATGATTGCTGTCTCTGTGGTGTTTCGTGAAGGGCCGCGTCCCAATTCGCGCGCCGGCATGTGTTCATACGGAAGGCGAGACGTATTTTATCATTTCAAATCGAGGCTGTTTGATCACTGGTTCATTGGTATGTTATGGGATGATGGTCACCGTGAACGCGTTGTTGCGGCAACTCATTGTAAAAAAGCAAAGGGAGCCGATTCGTCGGTATGCGTATGCAATATGGCGCTGACAACCTAATCTTCAATAATATTGACATCGTCTCCAAT
>BRZM01000022.1:4915701-4965883 GCA_033238685.1 Lates japonicus | reverse complement strand
ATCAGTAGCCGACGGTTACGTATTGCTGGATCACCAAAGTGTACAATTTCATCCTGAGGGGGCGACATGAATATGTGTGTGTACAAACTCAGCAAACCACTGTGTCTCAAGACCACAGAAGTGAATCTCATGGTGATGCTATAGGAAAAAGTCCACAAATCACAAAGTCAGACTCAACTGTCAGGTCACTGTGATCATGAAACTTTCTAATTTGTGCCTGTTCATACACTGGATGTCGGCATATTGCAGCAGATCAGGGGCCAGTTTAAAATGTATGACTGGCTACAGGAAAATCAGGTATTACCAAGTTATAAGGATTCATCCTCTTAGCACCATGAGTGTCTGAAGACATTTTTCACGATCAGAGATATTTCAGCTGGCACAAGGGCTGAGCTTGTCGCCCATAGAAATCTGTCAGTACTCTTTAGTAGATAAATTACATTAGATTAATGCTGTCATAGACTGTATAAAGAAATATATATGCACGATCAGTTTTTTCTACATGACCTCAAACAACTATCTTTGGCATTTCTGATCTGGGATCATAATGCATCAGGCTAATATCAGTGGATATCATATATTTCCAGTAAGGTGATGATAAACAATGCCCAGCCCTTTAGAATAAACCTGCTGGTGGCCTGTCAGAAGACAGAAGAAAATTCACTATCAGAGTCATTCATTAAAAAAAAGTCTCATCCAACAAGATGGAACAAAATCTCTTCACATTTTATGTAATTTGAGTTGTTACAAACTGAACTCTGTCTTTACATCTCAATTTACAGTTCAAGAAGAAATGGAAGTTTGATTAGCAGGGGAAGAAAACTTCGATGATGATGTAAAAAGTCAACAACACAAACTGACTGAGATTTGTGGTTCTGGCGAGTTGTTACTGTTGTGTAAACGAGGGATTATACAAGATTCATCTACCTGCCCTCTGAGTCTGTCTGGCAGCTCCCTCCTCTCTCTCCCTTCACTTTCTCTTGCTGTCTGTGTGTCCCGGAAATATTGGAGACTGGAGTGCCCCCTGCAAATAGCAGGTCATTACCATGACAACCACTCTACAAGCTGGGGTGGGATGATGTTGATCATGGCAACAGTGGCAGGCAGCCAGACCAACAGCCCAGCTCTACCCCAGGGGCAAGCCAATGTGTGAATTCCGGGGTTTGATGCTGAGTGTTGTGTGCACGCTGATTTTTATTTCTAGTTCAGGTCCGCGGCAGCTCAACATAAAGAACATCCAGACCCCAAAAACTGCAGAATCAGAGTGTGAGCTATGCCACTTTCCTCTCCACAAACATTCACACTTCAGGGTTCGGGTCTTTGTTGAATGTTCCTGTGGTTAAGGGACAAGGGCAAATCCATTGGTCCACTTCTGCCCTTCAGCTGCCTTAACATCATGTTTACCACAATGCAAGCTGTATCCTCAAAAATAATAGTACAAAGACACCTGGGAGATACTCCTGTTTGCTTTCTTACCGAGTTAGATGAGCATATCACTCACAGACATATGTGGCTGGGGAAAGGAGCTATTAACACCGCAGGACTTTAAGAGGAAACAGTTAAGCGTGGCTCTAGCACCTCTAAAGCTAGTCAGATGTTCATTTGATCTAACTTATAAAATATAGGTTATAACAAATACATACAACATAATGACATTCCATCAACCACAGTGATTTCTACAAAAATGTTGGTCTGCAGACCCAACCATAAACAAAGTTGGTGAACATATGAAACATTACATTAGTTAACATTTACCTGCCCTTGGAGCAAGTGACAACTCCCCCTCTGTCCCTCACCTTCACCTCCTCTGGCTGTCTGAGTATTAGCAAATTAGCATGTGCTGAAGATAGTATTTAGCTAAAAGCACAGTGCCTACAGTGTGACACATGATCACTAACATGGCCGAGACTATGGGTTAATTGCAGACAACAGGGTGTGGTGGGTTTATTTTGAACAGTGGACAGAGCTGAGCTAGCTGCTCCCCTAACTCCAGTCTTTATGTAGGCTAGCTAGCTAATGGTCTCCTGGATCTAGCTTCATATTTGATGTACAATCACAAGAGTGGTATCAATCTCCTCCCTCAAACTCACCAGTAAGAAATAGGCTAATAACTGTATTCCAAATTACTGTAATTACAAAAAAGTCTAAAAACACTTGTTTCGTTGTTTCAGTGTTTCAGGAACGGACAAACACCTGAAACAATTAGACACTTCAAAGACCTAAACAGTAAATCTGTGATGTCATCAAGCTGGAATTAGTAATGAGGCAGAGAGAGAGTTTGTGAACCCATGTATATATAACATACAAGTATTACAGGTACCACTGAAAAACCTCCACTGTAATGCACATCACTCAGAATCTGTCTAATGTTTATCATGTGGATGAGGCTCTACATAGCAAAACCAGGCACACATTTACCAGATATTATATAATCACTTCACAAAAGTGTTGAAAGAACTATAAAGAAATCCTTTGATACATTCCTGGATCAACACGAAAAGCAATCACTTGTTCCTCAGCCAAGGGACTAATGTTCAGAAGTTTTGGAAATATCCTGTAAACTAACAAACAGTGGAAACATCAGCTCCTTTGGCAAAGAGAACTCATAATGAAGACATGAGACAAAAAACTAAAGATTAAATACAACAGAAATAATTAATTCCTTATATTCAACATTTTAGAATTAACCAAACATTACTACACTTAATTAGCATATCCTATAACTAACACTCTTGGTGACAATTGCCTCTAAATTCCAGTATTAATGATTTTTAATAAAATTGTGGGCAGACTAATGTTGTTTTACTGTTGAATTTCTCACAAGGAGATGATAATTTTTTGGGTGTGTTTGTTTATAAAAAGTGTTGGGACAATAGTTTTCACAAAAGATGGCAGTGGCTAAGGTCATAAGTGGTCTGATTCTTTACAGGTTCTCCCAGTTGGTTGACCATAAATACTGAAAAACAACCATAGCATATATGTCATCACATACCTTTACTTCAGGTAATCCTCCCCTGTGCCTGAATGTTGGACAGCTGATGTTGGATACACGGCGGGTTGATCGTAGTTTGTGTCTGACCATCATAGACCTTAAAAGTGTCAGTCACGCTCCAGTTTGCTAACTAAAATGATTTCCCACAGACCTAAATGTGCAGACATAATCTGATTTGGTTATTGTCTCCTGATAGTTAAAACAGACACACTGGGCTCATTGACTGCGCATCCAGATATACTGACTCACTTCACGGTCAGTATGGACCGTCTTCTCATATGATCCCTGTTACAGTATTCGCTACAATCTTAAAGGTTTAATTCAAAACCGTGTGTTTAAAATAAACCTTAGGTCACATGATGTCATTTCCTGTTCTTAAGTTGAAGGTGCGCCACTTGGCATCGTTTATAAACGTCACTGGTTTATGTGTCAGATAGGCGGGGTTTCACCTAATTACAGGCTTTACAGAACAGACCATTACCCGTGTCGACACAAACACTTTCGTACAGGTGTCATGTTCTGTGACACAACGGAGCTGGAGGAGAGCTGTGTGCGCCGCGCGCTCACACTACGCCCAATTACACACCAGCTGATTTGGTTTGATACGCGTCTTAGATGAGAACTCATAATTTGATCTCACTTTCACTGGTTGGTTATGACGGGATAAATAAAGAATAAATAAAGTGATACACAAACGGGTTTGTTGTCCTCACCATATTATTGACTTTAATGGCAGGTTGATCAATGCTGCTCAGGAAAGGGTATTTTCACTGTGTAACTATCTCAGTATTTTTCTTGCCAAATATGATAAAATCATCAGTATTTTTTAGCTCTTTCTTATGTTTGATTACCATCTTCCTCATAAGTGGGATTCTGTGGTTCCAGTTCACCTCATTAAACCACAGCATCAACAAGAGTATTATTCCCACATTCAGCGCAGCATCATACTACCACCTCCACTCCTCCTCGCCCTCTCCCTCCTGCCACAGGCTCAGCAGCTCAGCCAAGTGGAGCTCTGCCAGTGAAGCCCCTGCTGTCAGCTCTCCATGGCACATCTTCTGACAGCGGTCAACTGGCCACTGGTGAACGATACGGGACACTGCTGATGTAATGAAACTCATCTTGGTTTTAGGTCTTTTCTCCAAACATATTCAAAACATCTACACTTCTGTTGTTTATAAGCTCATTCTATCTGTTTTATTGGTTTTGAGTACAGCACAGTTCCATCAGTGTGAAGAACAGACATCTTGTGCTGTTCTTGTCACTAAAAAACAGATGATTTACAGTATTTTCATAACTGCTGACATTTGGTGAGGATAAGTATTAGTGCCATTTGGGTCTTTCTCAGGTTTAAGTGTCTAAATGATAGTAATGTGAGTACATGTTAATAATTCATGATTCTCTGTAATCCCAGGAAGAAATTAAATCTGCTCTCAGGACTGGTTATGTTGGAGTTTATTTTTGTCTCATTGGTAACAAAACAGCAGCTTCAGTGTTTTGTTTATTTTACTCACTGCTATTTTACTCTGGTTTCCGTTAACATCAGCTCCTCTTGCGCTTTGCATATTTGGTCCTCATTAGCTTCACCAGACTGTAACTCTGGTGTCTGATTCTTTCCCAATTCCAGACTTTGTTAGTGTCCTTTGCCTAAATCTGCATCTTCACTGGTTTAACTACTGAATAATACTCTCATGTTTCTTGAATTCCTGGTTCATATACACACAGAACTTTTACTGACACCAGAGGTTTAAACAACAACAGCTCTTGGGTTTAGGAAGAGATTCTAGTCTTGGTTAAATGTTAATAAAGCAGCCAATCTCTGCAGTCTTTAACATAAAAACATTAATTAAGCTTTAGTCTACAAATTGGATATTGTTGGGGAAACAAATGAAATTGCTGACAGTGAATGTTTTGCTCACAGGTTTTGGGTCTGAGGCTGTTTTCATGGTTAGACTCCTTCATTGTAATTAGTTAATGCTACACTGATTGTTTAGACAATAAAAAGTTTGTCCAGCTTCAACGTAACAATCTTTGTTTTGTTTCTGTTTAACATGACAGGTGCCCTCACGAACAAGATCAGGTCAGTCATAGGTTAATGGTTACAGTGGAAGAACTGGAGGAGAATGCTGGAGCTCTTCTTCATCATCACTTTTTGACATGAACTGGAACTGACTGTGTCTGAATAGGATCAAATCCCTGCAGCAGGTTCAACATCAGGTGGAAAGATTGTTCAGATCACATAGTTCTAGCCACCTGAGTGCATGTTGTAGGAGAATACATGCTCTCCCATGGCAACCTCTGCAAGCCAACTTGCATTGTCCTCTGCCAAATAACATCCTTCAGATCTATGAAAAGAAAAAGGGTCTTGTCTGAATAACAGCATTGTTTATTCTCCATTTGGAATCCTAAAAGAAATGGATTCAGTTTCTCTCACAAAAGTCTGGATATGTTGCTGCAGTGGGGAGATTTCTCCAGAGAGTAGGCTCTGATACATTGGCCAGATCATCTGAATTCTGGAAACAACACATAGATACATGTACATGAAATCATCTCTAGTACGGACAGACAGCTGTTATATAAAAAGGTCATAGCCTTTAAAGAACAGGAAAGAACTAAACCAAATCTGTCACGATGGTGAAGATTTATTTCTATAACAATAACCTTTCAAACAAGAAATTACAAAGGTTCCTCACAGTGCAAACACAAAGCACAAACAGGAAGGATGGTAAGGGCACAAGGAGCACCATAAAAGAAATAAATAAATGAAACATTTGGTCAGCCAAGTTATTATAAGTACCTGCTTCTCATGTGAGTAACAACAATTGGTATAAGTGTCTGAAACAAACGCAGAACAAAGATGGGTGCAGCCCCCCACTCCTAAGCACCTCCCCTCTGAGAGCTCTCAGCCTTTACTGCAGCTTCAGTAGATGCTTTGTGTTTCAAATCCTTCTTACTCATTATTCTTTAAGGCAAAGTGTGGAGGCAGAAGATTCTCTTTTCTTTTGTTTGCTGAACGTGGCTATATCATCCTTTTATTATGGAGAAAAATTCCTTCCAGGGCAATAAATAAGCGAGACTGAGCTGACAATCTGAGGGAAAAATAAGGCGTATTAACAGTAGGATCTCCACCGTGAGGCTCTGCCCTGCATTCTGTCTTTGAACCAGCCGTAAACAGAGTTTTCATAGCTATGTAAATAAACAATTAAGATCAGGAATGCAAGATTAGGGAACCTGCTTGTGCTGTTGTATTCATGCTGTCACAACTTGCCCTCTTCTTCCTCTCCCATATACTGTATTTTTCTCTGTTATTACCACCATTCTCAGCCTGATCTCCCTACACACACCTTTTATGCATGTACTGTATCAGACAAACACATACATGTTTCTGCTTATCTGCATCCATCAGTTTATGGTTAACTGACTGATTTCTGAATGAAGTTCAGTCTGTTACAGGGCTAATGATAATATGGTGTGCTGTTTGAGCGTGCTTATCTAATGTAATGTTTTCAGTATAAGGTGTCTCATTAGATTATTAGATTAACAAGTTATGTACGAAAACATAAATGCACATGGTAGCTGTTTCCCCACTACCAGTCTTTATGCTAAGCTAACCATCTCTTGGCTGTAGCTTCATATTTAGTGACTGTGCTACAGAGAGAGTGTCACTCCTCTCATCTTATCACAACAAGAAAACAAATAAGCATATTTCTAAAATGTCAGACTGCTCCTTTAAGGATGTTCTATCTGATGGTTTTGTGTTCTCTGTATCACTTCACTAACACCTCTGGACATTCCCAAACGCCTTCGATACTGCTTGAGCTATTCACAGTACAGGAGCAGTGGAGTACAGCTGATGGGGAATCATCAGTGGGATGAAAATGCAGAGGAAGCAGAGAGAGGGAGAGTCTGGCAGTGTGAGATGGGAGAGGGTTTAATGTCAGACTAAGTCAGTCCACTTCTCCCTTAATATGCATTTGTTTCTTTTCCATGTCTGTGATTTAATGTCTTACTTGCAGCAAAGTAATTCATTTACTGCAAACTTTTTCGAGCAGTGTCCTCATGAAAACTGCAAAAAGCAGAGGAGTGTGCTGCCTGTCTGTGTGGATGGATGTTGGGAAATAATTATGCGATACTAAAATATGAGGATAGAGTGGGTAGAGTGTAATGACTGTTGCAAACCTGTAATTTGGATCATGTGAACAAATTACATCTGTTTATATGACCAATCTGTGTTCAGAATGAAATTCTCCTCATTTCAGCCAGTGTTAACATATTGTATATGCCTGAATGAATGTGTTTTAATCTGAAACAAACCTGGGGACTGACTAGACTGCACACTATCCCCGAACAGTGTCAGGAGGCGGGGGAGTGGGCTGGGGGTTAATAGGAGCCTTGTTCATTTGCCACAACCAATAGCAGGTTAATACAACCATATTCTTCCTGTGTCCTACAAAATATGTTTTAAATACTAATTTGTTGCCTGAGTTATGTTCACAGACTGTGTGATGTTTTCTCTTGTGTGAGAAATCACATTGTGTGTGCTGTGTGCTGTCTGAAGGGCAGGGGTGGACAGTGGGCAGGAGTGAGACATCAGGTTCCCATCCTGGGTCTGCCTGTCATTGAACAACAAACACAGAAATATTGTATATGTTATCCATGTAGTGAAGGAAGTAACATTGTTTCAGAGCCATCTCTCAAATCTGTGGTGATGAGAGAGACACTCAAGGCGTAAATCAATTTTCAAATTTTAAATACTCCTTTAGACTTAAGATTCATTTCAGGACATAATCTAAATTAAAGATGAGGTCCCCCATTTGTTATGGTGAATTCACAGTAGATACCCTGATAACAACCAACCCACTGATCCAACTGACTGATCGATCATCTCACATTGAAAATGACATGTGTTATGGCCTCAGAGATCTAATAAACCCAGTCTCTCTGGTGTCTCAGCTCAGCCTCTCTCCTGTGTCGGATGGTCGGTGGGTAACACTTGAAGTTTACCGTCCACTCAGTGCAGATTTAAATGAAAATGAAAATGTCCTGGGATAATGAATAAAGTCTGCTCATAAATCATCTTCTGTCTTAATATTCTGTTAGATGGTGGAGGCAGAAGAGTAATAAATCTGGTGGGATTTGTCAGACAAATCACCGACCAGACGAGTCCAGTATTGCTCTGTGTTATAGATTTCTTCTTTCTATCTCATTTGGTGCTTCATTAAACATAAACCAACAGAATTCCAGTTTTTCAGTGGTTGAACTTAGAGCTACCCAATTCAATACCTACTCTTTCTTTCTTTTTTATGTCTCTCTATGTCTCTCCTGTAAATGCATTGTTGCTGGACCTGATCCTGATTGGCTCTCTAACTGAAAGTTTTGGGAAATCCATCCAGTCAACCCAGTTTACTGAATTTGATAGAATCTCTGAGGTCTGCAGGGTCATTCTGCCAGGACTGTTTTCAAATGTTTTTTTTTGTTTTTTACTGGTCCTGTGGATACATACTCCTGTGTGCCCTCTCTGAGTGACTCTCCACATGCCACTGAAAAGTGAAGGTTTAAAACACGCTGTATAATTAGCAGCAAAACACTTCCATGGTAAAAACTACATTAACACTGTAATTTCTATGTCACTGACTGTTGGTTACAGCCCTGACGCTCTCCCACCTAACAGAAGATTTGGTCATCAGATGCACTCTGTTCATTGGTGTAACTAAACTACATTGTGTTTGAAACATTAAAAACAACCTGAAACTTATTTTGAGCCGCAGTACATTAGAAAACAACAACATCGCGAAAAACAGTCATTTTGCATTTATCTGTTTTTGTGAACAATGCGGGAAAAAGATCAAATTAAACGAGGAAAGCTTCTGTATCACATTTCATCTGTTATAAAGCTGTTAAAGAATGGAAAGAAAAATATGCTTATTAGTTTTCTTACTGAGAATGTCATGAAAAGATCAATACTGTTCTCACATCTGTGCATTAACTATTTAGCCAGTGCTGGGAGTTAATTATCTTAGCTTAGCATAAAAATTAGAGCAGGCAGAAACAGCTGAACAGCTCTCTCCACATGTTCAGAAATATGCCTACCACCACCTCTAATGCTCAGGAGCTGTTTCCTCCTGTTAACGATGGAATGCAAAGCAAACTACCGACCTCTGGAAGATTGTTTCAGTTCCGTTTTCCCATCAATAATAGACAACTGTACAGATGTTAGCAACTGTTTCTGTCATTAATACTTCAGACTTTTTTCATTGTCTCAGTAGATTTATGAGTGGAAGTCATACAGCTCAGTGATAAATTGTAATTGTTCACTCAAGTTCAAACACTTCTAACTCATGGTGGGTGTATGTCCGAACACATTTCACGCTCCACGTGAAACAAATTTGCATCTGTTCGTGTCCACTTTGTTTTCACTATGTGTCTCTATATTGTACAGAATATGTCAGATCATAGAACCAAAACAATGAACAAACAGATGTTAAAAAAGCCTTTTAGAGCTACTAGAGTTGTCACATGTTACAGAATATTTTTCATTCACTGTCAACATCAAGTATTGATAGATGCAGGTTGACTTCTGAAGGCACTGTGCTGCTGCACAGATTTAAGACAGCAACAGTCTTTACGCCGATACTTCAAATCTCTTTTCCTAAAAATCACTGCTGTCAGCACATTTTTAGCTCAGTATTCCCTCTGTGTATAAATATCTTGAAGCCACACAGAGGGACAGAGAGAGAAGTCATCTGGACATGCTGTATTATGTATGGCTGAAGAGCAGGGGTCCTGGGCTGCTAGCCTGGGAGACCAGCGTACTATGGCAACTATTGAACCACCATGTTGATGTTGGGGGCATGCATGTATGGTACATGATCTGTGGGAAAGATGGGGTGTCATTTCTCTGAGTGTTTGTAATGTGTGGTGTGAGACGGAACACCCACTAATAAGGAGGAGCATCTTTACATCCTCACACAGGAGAGGATGATGAAAGACTGAGACATGGATGAAGGTTGTTTAGATGACTGGATGGCATGTGGCCATGTGCATGATGGGATCAGTGACTTGTAATGTGAGAAGAGGAAGACGAGAGGATAAAGATGCCAGGAAGTAGAAAAATAGACAGAAGAAGAGTGAGGAGGAGGCTGACCAGCTCTGAGGAGAGCGACGGCTGAGGTGTCTGTCAGGACACATCTGCAAGTGAACCCAATTCTAGAGGCGACGAAAGGCAGTCTGATAGTTGAGAACAGTACACACACACACACACACACACACACACACACACGCACACACAGTCTGCGGTGGGGAACCTCCAGCCTGTTCCTCTCCATACACACCAACAGCAGACCTAATTGCAAAGTGGGACATTATATAGGGCACACTGAAAAAAATGTAGGGCTAAAAAGAGAATAGGAGGCGAGTGAGAGCAGTGATGCAACGAAGTCCTGCAGTGTCCAAACAACACACACACACACACACACACATATAAAACACAAATAAACATTCGCTTTTTGAGGGTGTCTTTCATCAATCAAGTTATCTTCTGAAATAGCATAAGTCAGAACCAAAAAAAGAAAAGAAAAGGAAAAAGAATACTCTCTACAGTGTTTTATTGTTATTTAATATACAAGTCTCATTTTGTTCATTAGATGAGTTGTTGTTGTGTTATTGTTCCTGGTGTTGTTTTTTAACTTGATATGTGGCTGATTGCTGATTGTTCTGGCTGCAAATTGAATTTCCCTCAGGAACAATGAAGTTTGAATTATAGATTATGAATGTGTGGGCAATGGGAAGTATATGAAAAAATACAGTGGGAAAGAATATTGTTTTGGTTTAAAATTTCCACCTTTAATGGGAATATATATTTGCTTTAGCTTCAAATGAAGTTGTGGGACTGTAGTTATATAATCTGTAAAAACAATCAAGATTTTCCAAAGGAATCTCTGTAATGTTATGGGCAGATTTTGAAGCTTTCTTCAAATTAGGTAAATGTAAATTTAAAATGATGAAGACGAGCAAGTGGGGACACAGTACGGTTTCATCAATTTATCAACAACATATATGGATATATGATATAGATGATCATACAAATATCAACCTCATGACTCACATGTCCTGCTCTGTGTACAGTGTTAACAGTCTTTCGGTATCTGAGCTCAGGTGTGGTGATTTTAGTCTAATTTTACCACTCAGTCTCTCTAAGTCAGGCTGGAACCTAAGAAGCCATTACTCTGCTGATATTCCTTTAACAAATTCACAATCAAGTGCCACAAACCAATTAACTCACTGGACACGGCTCCGGGTCAATTGACAGTTTCCCAGTGGGTAATGGAGCACGACAGGGCAAAAGCAGACTGGATGACATTTGTAAGGATGGTGTTGAGTGTTGAATTTCTCATGTCTTCTAGTTGCGAGAACTTATGTGTTGATGGACACTAAAACAGAGCTAAAAAAAAAAGGATTAATGTTTAACTTATTTCCTCGTGATCAAATGTGTTTGTTCATTACGTTGAAATAAACTGCTCAATATAAAGGTGCAAGACTAAACATATGAAACTGCTGTGGCAGAGATAATGTGAAGCATAAGATTGTTGAGGGCATCATATTCCAGGTGAGCTGCAGCAGCTATATCCTCCAGAAATAAGAGACCAGATCAGTCCTGAGCTGTGTGGTGTTTTATAGGTTTTCTGACATATCAGAATGACAGGAAGGCTTTGCTAGATTTGGGAGAATCAGGATCGAACAGTTCCCCACCCCTCACCAGGAGGAGGTCACTACTGATCCTCCCGATCCTCTGGGTATTGAGGAGGATCAAAGTGGGGCGACTGCTGATCGCGTCCTGCTGATTTATCTGAAAAGAGTCCTGCCTTCTTCCCGGAGGATAAAATCATTGAGTGTAGCAGCAGCATCACAGAATTCCTTGGATGAGTTTTCCTCTCTGGATCAGACCTCTACTACTTTCCCAACATGTTGTCTAATCATCATTACTGGCACAGCATCACTGTTAAAACAATTCCCCTCTGGTACACTTGAAACCTGTCTGTCTTCTGCATAATTGCTGAAGTATTTCCTCTGACATGCTCCAGTGTTTCCTGCCTGATGCGTAAGATGAGGATGGGGTCATTTGTTGATGGCGCACCTTTACTGAGCCCTGCCTTCTCTCCACCACTACACATTACAGGTGCCCTTGTTCACTGCTCTCTCTCTCTCTCCTCACTCCATCTCTGAAAGCACATTAATCTGTGTGATCTCCCACATGTTTTCACCTCTGCCCCTCCCGCCCTTTTTTCTCCCTACTCCTCGGTTCTCTTCCTCTGGTGCTGGAGGCAAGTGGGTCACTAGCAGCCTGGAGAACTGTTTTCGCTCTGGTAGAGAGAGAAGGACTGAGAAGAGAGGCGTGAGGCTGCAAAACAGACAGACACAGGAGTTTTCAATGAGACGGCTTCTTTTATTGAGAACCCAGCCTGAGTGGTTCCTCCACAAGACATGAGATCCAAACCAAGTTGACTTCATGTCAGTGTGAAGTGTAAATTGACATATTCAGGCTTGTAAATGTGAAATGGGTGATTCATCTGTGTCAGTAACAAAAAGACAAGTCTAATCTTGGACTGTGCCATATTTTTTACTGACAAAAAACTGACTCTTACTACACTGTAGGCGAGAGGAAAATGTGATTGTTCAGTGATGAAAATCAATGTGAATGCAGTGTAATTCCCCTCTGATCAATGGCCACACTTACAGCCCGAAAAGAACGTAACAGCAGCTGAGGGATTGTGACACACAAACCTGGGTCCTCTGCCCTTAACAGGAGCTCAGGATGTGTGAGATGAGATCTAGTCTGAAAAGAGAAAGAAGGGGAACGTTTCGTTAATATTCATGGTGAAAACTGGCAACTTAGGGGCAAGAAATCGGCTATTTGTAGCTGCGGCTGAGATAAAAAGGAAAATGGGCAAACCCACAAACATTTTGTAGATACAGTGTGAACCACCTCACTGCTCCCATTCATGATTATCTCTGAAAATACTAAAATACAACCCTACGAGAGAGGGTCTGTTTTACAGCCTGATGTATGTGAATCTGGTTTGTGGTTCTAATATCAATGAAACTTTGCTGCATCTGGTGGCTATGAGCATTACATCTAAAACATAAAACATCCTGACATGTCATCGACAGTAGTGAGAGTAACTCAATTACATTCACTCAAATAAAAACAATAATAATAAATACATATTATATATAATGAATACATACTGTATATAATGATGTAAACTCTAAACTGAACATAATTTGCTGTTAATACCTCTGAACTTTTACTTAGAAGTATAATCTTGAATAACTTTCACTTGCTGTAGTATTTTTTTTTAATTGTCCTGTTGCTATTTTTGAAGTAAATCAGAGTATTTCTTCCACCACTGTCCTCTGTAGGTAGCATTGTATATAGTAATTTTGTTGGTGATGTGACTATATTATACAAAAGGGTTTGTGTGCACCCTGAAGGATTCCTGACACAGAAAAGCTCCTTGAAACATGATTCTGTTACCTGTGCTGCAGTGTACTGCTGATGAAAGATCATGTGATGTGGTTGACAACTGCAAACAGCTACTAAATGGACCGTGTGGTGAGACTGTGTTCTCAGCTGCTGCCTCAAGTCTGTGAACTGTCAAACCAACATGGGCGAGAGGTCACAAAGTTCTCAGGAGAAAAGAGAAACTTAAACGTCAGCTCACAACATGACTGACTGTGAGAACTCATCTGCTGATGAAGATCATGTGATATGATTGAAAGTCCCCATTGCCACTAAATGGACTTTGTGGTGAGGATTGTTTTATGTTGTGTGTGACAAAAGGATAAAATATAAAAAGTAAAACTTAGACTTTTTCATTGTTGTGGATGTAAAGGATGTGTTTTATAGTCGCTGTATTTGCTTTGGACTAATTTTACAGCCAACGATGCCATTAGATTCACTGATCATTTAACAAATAAGGGCATAAATTAGATTATTGTGCATTTTCCCTGTTCAAGTTTTCACTCTCAGTCTGCTGGTCAGTAGCTTCTATTACTATGACAATGATAAAGATGGTGTGAAACTGTGACTCCTGGGAGGAAGAGTCGGAGTCATTTGCAGCAGCAGTAATGGTGGATGAAAAAGAAATAAAAGAATATAACTGAGCGAGGGTTGAAAAAGCCTGCATGAACATTTCTCTGTAGATGAGACACAGGTTTCCTTTCCTCTCCTCCTACAGTCTGTTTCTACACTCACAGTTCTTGAAGTGAGACTTCTTATTCTTGGCATTAAATTACAACCATTATCTTATTCATTTCTTTTAACTGAAATATGGATTCTCATATATTTTATTATAGTATCAAGCTCACAGTTAAGTTGTATAATTGTGTGGAAGGCAAATTTAAATCCAAACTGTATTATTACTTCAAAGGAGAAAGGCCTCCTCTGCTCTGGGCATCGGTCTCCAATCGCCTCTGTCGGCTGAGTCTAAAGAGTCTTTTCTCTTTGACTCGAGAGACGGAAGCGCAAACAGGAGTAAAAGAAAATTCCTGCCAGTAAGTTCACGTACAGCAGCACTGACAGTATGAGTGAATCATTTGAGTTTGGACCAAAAGAATAAATTATTCCCCAGGGTACACTTATCTTAAAAACCTTACGTTTTAATATTCAAACAATTCACTCGTTATAAAATATCATTACACTGTTTCTGTACTTTTCAATCAAGAGGAGTGGTCTCCGTGACTTCAAAAGTTCCAAACAACTGTTCAGTATCTGTGGGATGATCCAGAACCAGCAGGTTCTAGAGCTCCCCTGCAACCCACAAGGCTAAAGGATCTGCTGCCAATTATCAGACACCACTGGACACCCTCAGAGCCTTGTGTTCCTTACCTAGGACCTACACAGTATTAGTCAGGTGGTTTTTAATGTTGTGGGTGATCAGTGTAGATTATATCATCCAAAAGCCAAAGTCACAGATTGTTCTAATAGACATCATATGGGCAAACTGAGGAAAAGTTCAATAAGCTTTATTAAATTTCTTTTGGGATGGTAAAGGGTGAGCTGAAAATACCTCTGACACAGTATTGCACCAAGTGAAGCCTGAAAATAACAACATCACTAGCAGCTTAAGAAATAGAGGCAGTAGAGAAAATATGCCATCTGAACTTTCTCAATGGTTACCTTTTCATAAATAATTCACATGTTCATTGTTTTGTCCATCAGTCACGTTTATGTACAGATCATTACAACAACATATCACAAACCCATCAAACTAGATCAATTAACGAGCCAGAAAACATCAACAACAATCAGAGATCTCATTTTTTAAATCTTTTTTTTTTTTTGGCTCGTTAGTTGAGCTTGTTTTGTGAAAACCTCGTCTTGTATCAATCATGTTTTCCAACTCTAAACAATCGAGAAGAAATGTACAGTCATCATACATCAGGCAGAGTGGATAGAAATGCATATATACATACATACAGTCCATAACAGATACTGGACAGCAGACTCTATGAGGATGCACACATAAATACAGAAAAACTTTAAATACAGAGTTTGTTTTTTCATATCTTCTCTTCTTTTTGCTGATGGCACACCATGATACTGGAGTAAAACATAAGGATACTTTTAAACCATAGTCTCCCACTGACTTTAACGGGCATGTCAGCATTTATTCAAACTGTCAAGGTCATGATACAGACACCTTTGGCTTTACAGTTTAAAGGGAGCAGGGTGGGAGAGGTGTAGTGCTTCTGAGCTTATATGAGATGAGTATATACACATTTGGAGTATCAGTGCATAGTTTTAACTCAGCATCACGATTATGTGCAAGGTATGAAACCAGGCAGGCGTGAAAAAGCAGCAGCTGGTGCCAACATTTGTGATTTGGATGTAAAGCAAACATGAGTGACAGACAGGATGTTTGCATGTTTGTTCCCAGCTCAAAGGAAGGGCAACAAGGTGGAGAGGAAGCAGGATTTAAAACAGGATTTATACAGTAGTGTTAACTGAGAAGGAATATGGCTTTCTGCATGATGAAGTTCAAGTCCTTTTTTCTTAAACTCCATCTACTCCCACTTGAGGCTTTGTGTCAAGATTAAGTTACTTTCCTCGTCTCCTTTCAAACGGGGATCAGAAAACAAACTGTAGGCAACATAACAAAACAATTAAGGAATCCACCTGCTTGTTTTCAGAAAGAGCAGGGAAGAAAGAAGAGGGTGGATCATGCTTTAAGGCTTGTTTTAACATAGAACATTTCTAGTACAAGAAACAGAAAAATCAGTTATAATTTAAACTTATTGATTAATCTGATTAATCAATAACTTATCTGTGTCCAGCCCTTGATATAAAAACAAATAAAATGCACATTAATCAGAGAAGGACAACAGCAGAGCATCTAAACATACCCAGCTGTTCAGCAGAGAATAATTCAACCGACTGAGCAGTAAAGTTCACGTCAAAATATTTTTCACTTTCCTGACACAATTAACCAGGAAAGATGTGATTTAAGAAGAGCATGGAGAGCAACTCAAGCTCTGGTTTTAGTGTTTTACCAGACTTTATAATTAACAGAGGATAACAAAAATGCTGTCTTAGCTAAAAAAAAAAACCAAACAAAAGACCCAACAGACTTCAGCTTTAAGTTTTAACCTTGAGCCAGTTTGTTCCCTCACTACAGGGCATCGGTGAGGCACATGAGGACAAGCACATGTGTTGTGAGCAAGTAGGCCAGGAAGAAATATCGAGAGCGTGCACGGCTTGTCAACAGCCTGGAGAAGTAGAGGCTCCTCCCTCTGAGCCATCGTCGACACGCCACCATCCCACCTTTAACCTGGACAAACAGACACCAAATGATGGTATGTCACTGTTTGATCTGAACTAAACATGAAAAAGGGTTTATTTACATCAGCAGTGGTAACATAAATCAGGTCTCGGGTTAAGTCTATGTACCTTTCGTGTTATTAGAGGCTGGTTTGGGTTGAGTCTGAGAGCTTCCCACTCCTCCTCTGTTTCCATATCAATACTGAAATCCCTCTGACTGTCTCTGGACAGACTGGAGCCAACACTGCACAACAAACACACATTTTAAAGTTCTGTACTGTTGAAAATATATGTAAATGTGTATGTGTGTGTAACAGATCAGTGACTCACCTCTTTGCTCTGTCCTCAGCGAGACGCAGAGCCTCCTCAACTGTCTCTCTCCTGGCTCTCTCATCAGCCAGACTCTGCTCCACCTCAAGCAGCCTGAACAAACACACACACACACACAGTACATGTTAATATATCTATGAGCTCAACCACTGTGCCTAGAGAACATCATACAGAACCACCCAGATAAAAACACAGAGGTCTGGTCTCCTCACCTTTCTCGGAGCTGACTGGCGTCAGCGGTTTCAGTGATGATGGAGTCATTGTTTTTCTCCTGTGGAGCTCCGGGTGCAACCTCAGCATATACTGATCCCTGGTGGTGGGGACACAACATTACAGGTATGTAAACAGATGTAACTTTACTGTTTTAAGATAATTTAGACAGACATGTACATGTTGAGAATTATTTACCTGAGCCTGGCCCTGGACTTGGCTTTCTAGCCAGTGGCAGCGATTCTGTGTGTCCCTCAGGGTTTGGGAAACAGCTCTCAGCTGAGCTCCAACAGCACCTTTCTCCTCTACAGCCTGCTGCAGCTGGGGGAGGGAGGGTATGGAGTAAGGAGGTGGGGAGAAGGAGAGGAAGAGTGTGATTTAACACAAACATTGTGGATTATTTGATTCTTCTATCATTGAAGAGATTATTTCTTTTGTACTTTTCTTGTATCTTCTGTAGAAACTGACAGTAATCAATGGGTAGAAATGTAATAAGACTTCAAGCATTATGAATCTGTTTTATTGCAGTGTGATCTAACATTCTGCCTACACTGGACACATCACACAATCAGTTTGTAAGCAGTCTGTGTCTACACCAGCCACTCAGATGTGTTTTTTTTTTATTTTTAGTTTTAGCTGTTTCATACCTTGGTGTTGAGCTGCTGGAAATACTGGTCCCGTTGTTGGATCTCGTACATGCAGCGCTGCAGGTCTCTGTGAAGCTGAACCCTCTCAGCCTCCAACCGACTCACCACCTCCTCCATCCCACTCTGACCTGCCAAAGCAACCGTTTCCTGTTGCATGGAGGAAAGTATTTGGTTAATAAAATGAAAAGCAGTTGTTTTTTTTCACAATCACACAGACAAAATTATTTAAGATAAACAACTTATAGATTTTCTTACTATACTACAAGTACCCAAAAACTAAACAATTAATCACATTTCAAATAGCAAAGCATAAAATATAAAATAACCCTGACACGTCAGACAGTCTTCAAACAAAAGCAGAATGTTCATGTGTGGAAACTTACCTTGACTGGATGTGTGTCCCTCCTCTCTCTGCTAGACCTACACAACACAAATGAGAAAGTTTCTCACTGGACATTTGTTTGGCTTTTGCCGCACTGCAGGAATCCACAGTTGTCTCCACACCAAGACATACTGGCTGTACGCAGACTGCATGAATGCAACAGGTGCTTATGACCATTTGCCAACATATGTGACACCTTTTCTTGTTTTTGTTGCATGGTAAACCATTTGAGCCAAGATGTTCTGAAAGAAGCCACACTTTAAAGTATTATCTGTGGTCTGCCATACTGTAAACATGACATGTGCATTTCATGCTTCCACCATCAGACTTCAACCACAAGAGGTCAGTGTCTGTGATTTTCAGTTACAAATATACAAGTCTAATTTATTTTTACTTATCTTCCATTTGATTTTACCTCAGAGTTGCTACCTCTCCCTGAGAGCTGCTGACTTCTTCAGGTGGCATTCTGGTGGTTTGCATCTTCTGTAAAGTTTGTTGTGGCTCTTCCATCTTCTGCAAAAACATAAACGATAAAAGAAAATCATTAGTCACAAAGATATCAAACAATTTATCTTTAAATAAATTAGTTTGAAGAGAAATTTTCACAGACACCAGAACATGTGCATCCCAACAGAAAAACACCATGCAAGTCAAAGCGATGGTATGTAGAAACAAAACTAAATCAAACATGACTCCTCATGCTGTCTGCAAATTTAAACCACAGCGGAGAAAGGAAGTGCAAGCAACAGCCAAACTCAAAGGGTTCACAGCTGATGACTTGACTTACCAGCCCATCTCTCTCATTCTGGAGGGCACTGACACCACTTCCTTTAGACCTCTCCACACTCATGGAAGAGACCGTCTCTGGGCTTGACCCTTGTCTGGACTCAACCACTCGTTTGGTTCCGGCCAACTCTTCCATCAATCTGTCGCGATCGTTCTGGAGGCTGGCCATGGATCTGGAGAATGCTGACAGCTGTCTGCTGTACGTGTTATTTTCCAAGACGACCTGCTTCAATTCCCTTTCTTTCTCTGACAAGGCCTTCGACAGCTCATCCAACAACTTGTTCAACTCTGTGTTTACGTCTTTGCTCTCCAAAGCATTTAATTTATGAACAAGGATATCCCTCTCTTTGGCAAACCCGGCCAAGTCAGATGTGGCGTCCTGCAGGCTGCGCTCAACCTGGTTCAGGGCCATCTGAGTCTCTCTGAGTTCTTCATCGTATCGGTTTCTCAGGATCTTAAAGTCTTCAATGAGCTGGTCTCGGTCATTCTGCAAAGCAGCCATGGCTTTGCAGAGGGACTCATTTTGAGCCTTCATATCTTTATTTTGAGTTTTGGCCTCTGAAAACTGCTGCTCCATTTCGAGAAGGTCTTTTGCAAGTTCTGCCACCCTTTGATCAGCTGTCTCTTGCTCATTCCTCATCAGCTCCACCTCACGCTCGAAGATGTCCAGTTCAGAGTTGTATTTATCCTCAGCTTCGGACAGTTTTTTGTCTGTCTCTTTTTCCACCAGTTGCATTTTTTCCTTGAGTTCATCCGTTAAGATTTTCTGAGAAAGAAGTTTTTGCTGGAGGTCATTACAGTCAGCTGCTTTGGCTGCCACAGCTTCCTGCAAATCAGCAATTACTTTGCCCTCATTTGTTGTGGCTCTGTCCTGTTTCTGAGTCGATATTTCTGTTTCCAGTTTTGAAACCTGAGCTTCGAGTTTAGAAATCTCTGCTTTTAACGTACTGTTCGCCTCTTCTTCCTTTTGGAGCTCCAAACGAGACTCTCTGTGCTGCTTTTCAGCTGCAGCCTTTTGGTTTTCAAGGTTTTTGATCACATCCTGTTGCTTCTTCAGCAGTACCTTCAACTGATTGTCCTTCAGGGATAAAACTTGATTCAAATCCTCTCTGTAGCGAACCAGCTGAGCCCTGAGCATCGCATTCTCAGAGTTGAGATCATCCATCTGATGCAGCAGTTTCCTTATTTCATGTTTAAGTCCTTTGGCGGCACCACCCTCCCCATCAGCAGAGCCCTCTTTACCCTTTAACCCTAACTCACTCTTAGCTTCAAGTATTCTGTATTCTGACATTAGTCGCTCTCGTTCACTCTGTAAAGACACCATCGAGTTCTTGAATGACTCCATCTTAGCTGCCATCTGCTCCTTTTCCTGAACAGATCTGTTAACTTTAATTTGCAGACTTTTGACCTTGGCTTCAAGCCCTCTCACCTCTTTATCAGCCTTTTCCCTTTGGTAACGTAAAGATGTTAACCTGTCCTCATAAACTGCAACCTGGGAGCGATAATTAGCCTGTAGCTGTTCTAGATACCCTGACATTTGTCCATCTCTACAGGACAACAAAGACGAGATCTCAGCATCTTTGCTCTGAAGTAGTGTTTTCAGTTGCAGAGAAATTCCTTCCTGTTTCTCAAAGTCAGCTTGAAGTTTGTCATTTTGAGTTTGTAAAAGGAGCAGCTGGGCATCTGTGTCTGCATTTACCTTTTCTGTTTGCTGGAGATTTAGCTGCATTCGGGAAATCACATCCTCTTTGTCAGCAAGCTGTCGGTTGAGTGCATTTTTATCTTGTTCTGCTCTTTCCACTTGAGCACTGAGCTCCTTCACCTGCACAGACATAAGCTCCACAGACTCACTAAGTTCAGCGTTGCTTGCACTCATCACAAACAGCTGTCTCTGCTGTGCAGCAGCAGCGACAGAGTATTCATTCAGTGTCCTTTCCAGTCTTGACTTTGTGACTCGTAGTTCATTCACCTCTTTATCTTTCAGTCTCATGTCTTCCAGGAATCTTTTGATCACAAAGCCCTGTTCGAGGAGCTGGTTGTCCTTCTCGTTTAAGGCCTTTTGGTACAAATCATTCCAAAGTTTTGTAGCATCTGCGCCTTGAGGAGTGGAAGATAGAGCAGACAGCTTTGCTTCATTAGTCTCGGCTGCTCTCTTAAGGGTATTTATCTGTAGTTCCTGAGAGTCTATATGCTGTCTCAGCTCATTAACTTTTTGATTTTCTTTATCTTTTAAATCCTTGAGGTCATCTATCTGTTGCTGTAACGCAAACTGATTCTCCATATATGAATCTATTTGTTTCTCATCTATATTTTGTGATGATCTTGTTTTCTCCATGGCCTGAGCCTCAGATTCTTTTCTTTTCTGTGATATTTCCAGAGCCAGCTGGTCTCTTTCAGACTCAAGATTCACAATCTTTTCTGTGGCATCCTGGAGAAGATTCTTCTGTGTAATCAGCTCAGCCTCAACTTGTTTACTTCTCTCCTCTAGAACTGTTATCTTCTGTGAACTTTTTTTCAGTTCTTTCTCCAAGTGTTCACAGGCCGCCTGTGAGCTCTTCAGAGAGCTCTCAAAATCTAAAATCAGCTCCTGGTATTTAATACAGTTTTGCTGCAGCTGATTTATCTCCTGATGCTTTTCTTTGAGGAGCTCTTGCAGTTCTTTCTTCACATTTTTAGACCCCTCGTTGCCTCTCTGAACTGTCTTAAGTTTCTCCTCAAACTCTCGGACTAATTTGAGCTGCTCCTCCTCTTTTTCTTGACGAACCTGATCACTCATCTCCTTACTAGCTGCCAGCTGAGAGGACAGCTGTGTGTTCTGGGTTTGTAAAACACTGACTGTCTCAGTCAGTTCATCGATCCTTTCAGAGTTTTTGAGGATCACAGTTTCCAGATATTCATTTTCATTTTTTACTTTGTCTGAAATCTCTTGAACATTTTCAAGCTCCTCTTGCAGAAGACACTTATCATCCTCCAGGATTCTAACCTTCTCATTCAGGCTGATAGTCTCTTGGCTGTGTCGGTTAATAATGTCCCTTAGCTCTTTTATGACATCGTCTTTCATTCCCAACTGCAATTCGTGATCATTCTGTATGTTCTCCATTCTTTCAGAAAGGGTTTGCTTCTCTTTTTGTAACAAATTGTTTATTTCCAACTGAGCACCAAGTTCTGTTTTCTGGGCCTCAATCTGGGCAGTCAGTGAATTATTCAAACCCAGTGCTTCATCAAGTTTCAGCTGCATGTTGTTTGTGTATGTATTTGATTCCAAGTGCTTCTTTTCTAATGAACAGCTAGCCTCTTTGAGTTTTTCTGCCAGTTGGCTATTTTCAGCCAGTACCTCTATAAGTTTCACTCTGAGATCCTCTGAAGACTCTTTGAGTTGGCAAATCTCAGCCTCCAATTGTTTATTTTTGTCAGTCATCTCACACGTTGCCATTTTGTTTTTTCCTTCACGCTCTGTTAATTCTGTCCTTATTTTCTGATTCTCTTCCTCCAGCTCTTCAATCCTCTGCTGCTTCTCTGTGGAAAACTTGTGCACCCTCTCTTTAATTCTTTCATTTTCCTCCTCAATCTCTCTGGCCTGCTTCTCCAGAATTTCCATCTCAGTCTCATGTTTGTGTACTTTCCAGAGGGCTTCCTGCCTGTCTCTTTTGGCCCCCTCCAAAAGCTGTCTCATCTTATCCATTTCACTACTAACATTTTCATAAGCTTGTAAAAGAGACTCATACTCTTGTTTGAGCTCAGCATGCTTTGACTTCCACTTGGACAGCTCCTCTGTTTGAGAGTCCTTAAGAGATTCAAGCTGACAGGAAAAGGCCTGCTTCTGCTGAGTGATGTTTTCTATGGTTAGTTTCAAGCTGTCACAGGCTGCTGATAGACTGCGATTATCATTAAGAATGCGATCAACTTCAGTGCTGAGCTTGCCTTTCTCCGTGTTCAGAGATGACACAGAGCTTTCCAGATCCATATTTTGTTGTTTCAACTTCAAAACTGATGATTCCAGGGCAAAGCACTCAGCTTCTTTAGCTTCATGTTTTGCTGACATCTTTTCTTCTTCCTCCTTGAGTGTTGCATTTTCCTTTAAGAGCTCTTTTCTAGAAACTAAAGCTGCTTGAAGTTTCCTGGTTAAGAGAGCAATTTTGCTTTGGTTGTCCTGATCATTCATTTTGTTACCATCCTGTCGAGATTTCTGAAGCTCATCAGCCTCTATTCTTATTTTTTCAATGGCAGTTTCATGCATTTTCATTTGCTGCTGTAACTGCAGTTCAAGTACAGCAATTAGTTCTTCCTTTTCTGCAACCTGAGCCTGAGAAACTAATAAGGCCTCATCTCTCTCCTTTAGTTGCACTTCAAAGTTTTCAGCACAACTGCTAGAAACATGGTCCTCTTCTTTGTTAAAGTTTTCCTGTTTGACTTCAAGAATCTTTTGATGCAGCTGCTCATTCACTTTCTCTGCCTCCTTTAGTTGCTTGTTCAGCGAGGCTATCTCACCTCTGAGTTCATCAATTAATGTCAAAGCATTTTCCTCTTCCTGCTTTAACAAATCCAAATTCCTTTCAGTTTCAGTACAACGCACCTGTGCTTTTTCAAGCTTCTTAGTCAAAATATCTTTGTCCTCACTGAGCTGCTGCTGTGTTTCTGCTAATGTCTTTTGGATGCTTAAAACTTCCAAGGATTTCTCTGAAACTAAAGCAAGTGCTGTCTCAAGTTCCACTTTACTTTGCTCCAAAACAGCCTCTTTTTCTTCCATCAAAATTTGATACTTTTCTTCGTTTGCACAACTGAGTTCCTCCAGTGCTTTCTCAGAGAGGTTTAGCTGGGTCTCCAAAGCTTGCTTCTCCTGCTGGGTCTTTTCCACAGCGACTTTGATCCTTTCCTTATATTTCTCGATCTCCTCTGTTTTCTCTCTTACTTCTGCATAGGCTTTCTCCAAGTCGCTCTCTACCATGTGAAGTTTTGACTTCAAATCTTCTGTTCTTTGCTCCATGATTACAAGGGCCTCATCTTTACTTGTCATCTCAAGAGACATGTTCTCAGTTTTGGATTTAACAGTTTCTAGCTCTGTTTGCAAGTGTGACAGAGAATGGCACTGGCTCTCTTTCTCAGCCAGAGACATCTTCAGATCTTGAAGAGTTTTATCCCTCTCCTCAACCAGCTGTCTTAAAGTGTCCAGTTCATCCAGATAAGACAAAGAGGTTTTATGGAGGTCCTCCAGTTCCCTGCCCTTCTCATCAAAGTTTAACTGGACAGCATTTAGCTCGTTTGTCTGCTGACAGTGTTGTTCTAAGAGAGCCTTGTAGTCGTCTTTCAGTTCAGCCAGCTCTTGAGTTAATTTCTTTTCATTTTCTTGAGCTTTCTTCATTGTCTCTTTGCGTGCCAGCAAAGCAGCCTGGGCTTTTTTCTGTAGTATTGCCTTTTCTGACTTTATCTGTGCAAGCTCATTTTCTAAATCAACAGCAGTAGCAGTGGAGGAAGACTTGTCCTTTAATTCATCTTTATAGGTCTTAATTTCATTTTGAAGCTCTTCTAATTTCTGTATCAAGCTGTTTCTGTCTTGCTCAAAGGCTTCTTCTTTCTCAGCAACATTGGACTGCAGCTGCTCGATGATGGAGCTTTTCTCACTGAGTGTTTGCAGTTTTTCTGACAGAGAGACTTCTTTCTCATTTAATGAGGCTTCCAAAATGTGTTTTTCTAACTGCAACTGTTCAACAAGCCTTTCACTCTCTGCTTTGTGTTCAAGAATCTCTCTCTCTTTCTCAAGAACTTTCTGTTCAAGAAGAAAAACATTTTCTTGATACATTTTTGCTGTTGCCTGAGCTTCATTTGTTATTTCCTGTAATTTGTCCTGTAACAGTGAAACCTCAGTTTTATTGTCTTTCTGGTTTTCATATTCCTCAATTTTTTTCAACAGATCCTTTCTTACAAGGAGAGCAGCTTGAAGTTTCTTCTTGATTGCATCTTTTTCTTTTGATACCTTAGCTACTTCTCCTTTAAGATCATCATTTTCTTTAATCAGCTCAAACTTCTCTGAATTCTTGGAGTCAATTTCACTTTGAGAACGTGAAATATGATCTTCGAACTGCTGAGAAATCTCTTCAAGCCTTTTCATGGAGGTTTTGTGTGCTTGCTGCATGCTTTCTAATTGTGCTATTAGAGATTCTTTTTCCTCATCAAGTTTCACTCTTTCATTTAAGGCCGATTCCATGACTTGGGCAATGGATGCATCTTTATCCTTTATCTGCTGACTTAGTCCAGCAAGTAATTCCTTCTGCTGACTTATCTGAATGCTCATACAGTTGATTAGCTCGTCTTTTGCTTGCAATTCACTGAGTAAAGAGGAGTGTTTGACAGCAGCTTCTTTCAGTTTCTCTGATTCAGAATTAAGCTGAGTTTTTAAATGCTCCACAGTGTCTTGTATAACAGCAATTTGTTGACCCTTCTCCTTATTACTACTCTCTCCTTCATGAAGTGTAGTCTGTGTTTTATGTAATTCAGCTGCAGTTTTAGCCAGCTCATTTTTCAAAGTATCTACCTCAGACTGATGTCCTTCTTGTAATTGTTTTATCATGTCCTGTAAAGAGGCTTGTCTTTCATTCAAAGCAGCTGGGTTTGACAGCAAAACAGAGGAATCTTTGTCAGTACCATTTTTTCTTCCTACAAGTTTTTCTAATTCACACTCCACAGTTTTTAGGGCCTGTTGCAAATTATTGTTCTCTTCATCCTTTTCCTGAAAAGATGCTAACACCTTCTCAAGTTTAATCCTGGATGCTGATGCCTCCATCTCTTTTGCACTCAGCTGATCAGAACCCTGCCTAACTGCAGAGGAAGTCTCTGCTAGTTTCTCTTGCAAACTGTCCAAGTCTTGTTTCAAAGCATTAACTTTAACATCTTTAGATTTCATTTCATTTTCAACACTTTTCAATTGTTCTGCAAGTAGATTCTTATCCTGTTTTTCTCTATCTAGAACTAACAGCCACTCTTTCTCAGAATCCTGCAGTATTTGTTCTATCTTTTGAACGCTTTCTTTTAATTGAGAAAGTTCTTCATCTTTGGCACTAACCTTTGCTTGAAGGCTCTCCTTCTCGGACACCATTTTCTCCATTATTTCGTTCATGCTGCTGGACTGCTGCTCCATTTGAACCTGCAGCTCCCCCTGCGATGTCCATATCTGCTGATGTCTCCTTTCCAGCTCTTCCTTCTCTGCAAGAAGTTTCCTAACTTCCTCTTGCAAATGTGTGTTCTCATTACTGACAGTAGTAAGATGCTTCTGATTTTCTTGACTTGACAAACTAATTTCCTCATTTAGTCTTTTATTTTGTTCTTCTAGTTTCTGGATTTCTGAAACCAACTGAGATGCATGTTTGGCCTGGGCTGTGTATTGGCTGTTAATTGCATGGAGAGCCATTTCTCTCTGCTCCAGGTTTTCTGTCAGTGCATTCATTTGTGCAGCAACTTGTAGATGCTGTGATTTGAGTCTTTCTATTTCAACAGTGAGCAGGGACACACTTGCTTGGTGAGAAGAAAAAGCTTCATCCTTCTCCTTTGAGAGATTGGAGTTTAGGTCTTCAGATTTCTCAAGTTTGTGATGGATCACTGATAACTCATTTCTAAGTGTTTCTATGGTGATCTTTGCTGTCTGACGTTCGTTGTTGAAATCATCCAATAACTTCTGAAGGTTGGACACCTCGTCAGTTGTTTGGGAGAGTTGCTTTCTCACCTCTTGCAACTCCTCCAAGTTAGCTGCATACTTCTCCTGTAAGTTGTTGAAGGCACTTTGAGTTTCCTCTGATGACTTTCTGAGGTTTTCAGACTCAGTGGACAGTAGCTGAATTTGACTCTGCAGCTGTGACACCAATTCTGTGCTTTCCATGAACTGAGTTTTGAAGAGCAAAGCCTCATCTGCTCTTCTCTGAACATCCTGAAGAGACTTTGATTGTTCCAAAAGAGCTGCCTCTTTTTCTGCCAGGGCCTTTTTCAGATTTTCTGTTTCAGCCATCTGTACTTGGAGGGTGTTGTCGAGCTTTGCGACAGATTCTTCAAGATGAGAAATCTGTTCTTTCAAGCTTTCACATTCTGTCTCTTTGGCTTGTAGATTTGAATTAAGATTTTCAACAGCAGCTGAAGAATGACTCTGATATTCAAGACAAGACTGCTCCTTCTTCTCCAAAGAATTTTTCAGCATAGATGACTCTGAAGTGAGACTGTCAACTTGATCTCTGAACTTACAGGCAGACTCCTCAAGCTCTGAAACTTTTGCACTTAAAGTGACATTGTCATCTGTTTTCCGTTTCAGCTCCTCCTCCTGCTCAGCAATCCTACTGTTGAGTTTCTGGATCAAATTCTCCTGTTGTGTGAGGGAGTCATCTTTTCCTTTCAGGGTCAAACTAAGCGTCTCCTTCTCTGAGTATGCTGTTTTGAGTTCGTTGTCCCTCTCAAACACAGATTTTAGGAGATTTGTGGTCTCTTCTTGTGCTTTGGACAGATCTGTCATGGTTTTCTGAAGTTCAGATTTTAACCTCGTGTTCTGCTCATTCAGCGCCTGAATACTGTCTTGAAAATCAATGATCTCTGCTTTCCTCTGGTCCTCCTCCTGTTTCAGCTGACAATTCTCTGCACTGAGTTTCTGCACAGCAGCCTTTAGGTTGGTAATTTCAACCTCCATCTCTGCAGCATTCTCATTCATGGCACCAAGCTGACTACTAAGTGAAATCACTGATTCGTTTCGTTTATTCAGCTCATCTTTGTGGTTTTGAAACTTATTTGTTACTTCTTTTAGTGTCTGTTCTTTTAGCTCTATCTGCTGTTTTGCCTCTAAGCACTCTCGCCTAAGTGACTCTACTTCATCCTGTATCTGTGATATGAGGTCTTTTTGTAGCATGACTTCATTCTGATAAACACTACATTCCTCTGCTTTCTGCTGAACCATTGTGTCCTTCTCCATCAGCCCTGACTTTAAGACAGATCCCTGCTCATGAAGCATAGATATAGTATCGTGAAGTTGCAGCAATTGGTTCTGCTGAGCCTCCAACTGAGAACTCCGCTCTGATAATATTTGTTCTTTCTCGTTCATGGACACGTTGAGCTGACTAACTTGCATTTTTAAGCCATCAACTTGATCTTGTAAACTCTGAAGTTGTTCTTCTCTCTCCATTAATGTTTTTGACAAATTAGCACATTCTGTTGTTTTCTCAAGCAAACCTGCAGAATTTGACAGTTCACTTTCCTTGAGGATATTTTTTAATTCGTCTGCTGCAATAATAAGATGCTCCTTCTCCTTCAACAAGCTGTTGATTGTTTTCTGATTGTCTGAAATTTGGATTTCAAGCCCAGAATGCCTTTCTAGGAGTAAACTCCTCTCAGTGGTTAGTTCAGAAACCAATCTAATGTTCTGTTCTAACTCTTTCTGTAGTCTCTGATTATCTTCTGACAGACTGCTGACCTTCACACTAAAATTGGAGTTTTGTTCAAGAGTTGCTTTAAGCTGTCCGTTAAGATCAGATACAATCTGTGTCTGCTGAGCAAGTTCCTTTCCTCTGGATTCACAAGCAGCATGAAGTTGATGGTTTTCCTCTGTGAGAGCCTGGATGTGGCTGTTTAAGCTCATCAGCTCTGTTTGCCTCTGCTCTGCTTCAGACTCAAGTTTTCTGGCATTTTCTTCCATGACACTGATTTTGTCATTCAGAGCCTTAACAGTCTTGTTTATTTCATTCACTTTATCTTTGTGTTTTTGACATTGTTGTGTCGTGTTTTTCAGCATTTCTTCTCTCTCTTGAAGTTGCTGCTTGAGTTGCAAGTGTTCTTCATTAAGTGATTCAGCCTCAGCTTGCAGCTTGGACACAATATTTTTCTGAGTTGCAATTTCATTCCTCAAACCGTTGCACTCTTCCTGCTTCGCTGTCAGTGCAGTGTCCTTCTCCATTAGGCCAGACTTGAAACTGCATTCCTGTTCTCGAAGCAGAGCCAGTGTTTCCTGAAGTTGCGTTTGCTGGTTTTGTTGGGCCTCTAACTGTGCACGAAGATCAGTAGCTGTCTGCTCTTTTTCTGCTATGTCATGCTGGAGCTGGTCTACATTAGCAGTCAAGCTTTGCACTTGTTCCTGCAGCTGGGTCACCTTATCCTCCCTCTCCCTGAGTAACTGGTTGAGATTACTACATTCATTTGTTTTTGCTAACAGGATCTCTGAGTTTGAGTGTGTGCTCTGCTCCAGAACTCTGTTCAACTCATTGGTTCGAAGAGTCAATTCCTCTTTATCCTTTTGTAGCCCCTCAATAATTTTGTCATTTTGTGAATGCTGTGTTTCCAATATGGATATTTTGGCTTGCAATGAATCCTTTTCAACTGTAACTTCTGAAATGTTTTTAACACTTTCAGTTACTTCCACTTCAAGTCTCTCTTTTTCTTTTGTAAGGCAATGTACTTGATCCTCCAAGCTGCTGTTAAGTTCAAGAGCAGAAGAAACCTTTTCATTAAGTTCTTTTACACTCTGCTTCTGTATCTCAAGCTCCTCCGTCAACCCTTTAAGCTTTTCATGCAGCTGCTGTTTCTCGGTCTTGGTGCTTTTTAAGAGGTTCTTAAGTTTGGAGATATTTTCAGATTTGCTTTTAAGTTCATCACTCAACTTCTGATTTTCTGAATCCCGGACTTTTAATTCACTGTCAAATTTCTGCCTCTCATCCTCAGCGTGTTTATCATTAGCCTTAAGTTGGCTTTCCAGTGATACTACTGTCTCCAGTTTCTCTTGCATCTCCTTCTGGATATGTTCTTCCCTCTGTACTTGCTTTTCTAATTGTTTGGACAATGTCTGCATTTCATTATTGTATTTTTCCACCTGGGCCAGAAGTTTGTTTTGTTCTTCCTTGAAAGATTTCAGTTCTTTTTCATAGGTCTGTTCTTTATCGTGGAGCTCTTGCTGTAATTTCTCATTGTTGGTATTTTTGTCCTTGAGCTGCAAAACGAGTCCTTCTGACTCCTGCAGCTTTTGGATGGATGAAGTCAGCTGTTCCTTTAGTGAGGTGATGTGTGTTTCACATTCAGACAGATGATTACGATGACTCACAGTCTGTTTCTGGATCTCCAATCGAAGGTCCTGAATAGTTTTCTTGTCCTCTTCAGCCTGCTTTATCAGATGTTCCACCTCAGCCACTTTAGACTCTCTTTCCTCTTTGGCCTTGACTAACTCCATCTCAGTATCCTTGAGTTTTCCAACCGCCTCTGTGATCTTACTGTTCAGGGCCTGCTGGTCTGAGTTCTGTGAGTCTCTGATAATCATGGCCTCTTGCTCTGCTTTCCTCAGTGCATTTTCTACATGAACCAGGTTCTCTTCTTTGAGTTTGATCTCCTGCTTAAGGACTGTGACCTGCTCTGAATACTCCACCATGTTAGCAGAGAGGGTTGATATCTCCTTGTCCTTTTCCAACACGATATCTTTAAGACTATCAATTTCCCGCTCACAGGTTTGAAGGTCATGAATAAGTTGGGCTCGTTCTTCCAAGTGGGAGGTGTTTAGTTTGTCCAACTCTTCGTTTGTCTGATCAAGCTCAGTTTGTAAAGTTTCTATACTGACTTCCTGCTTTTGTGTCTGTAAATAATGAGATAAAAAAACAACAATTAAGTGTAAGGCAATGTAAACTTTTTCTATTACATTTAATAATGGAAGTGTGTCTACAATGCAATTAATGGGTGAGAGAAATAAGCAAAAAAGCTGACAGTAAGTGACACTGAAAATGTAAAGATTAATATTTTGACTTAGTAAATCCTACCTTCTCCTTCAGCACACTCAGCTTCTGTGTGAGGTCAGCGACTTCAGTTTTCAGTTCAGAACATTTTTTCTCTGAGCTGCTGCATTTCTTGGAGATGTTTTCGAGCTGACAGAAGGAAAAACAAACAACAATGACTGCCTACAGTTGCACAATGAACAGTGATGAATCCTCACAAAAAACAAAATGGAGGCAAAACCTACAGTGTGCTCAGTCTGAAGGAGCTTGTCAGACACCTCTTTGAACTGAATCTCTTTTTCGCTCAAAGATTCTCTGAGGCTGCTGATGAGCTCAAGTTTCTCAGATGTTTTGGCCAATGTGTTCTCCTTCTCAATGAGGGAACTTTCCAGGCACTCTTGTGTGTCACTCAACCTGAAAAAAATATCAACACTTCAAAATGGAAAAGAATTTGCTCAAAATGAATTTAATACTCCCTTTGATAAAATTTGCAATTGTTATGAAATATGCATCTTCAAATGACAGTTTGACTGAACCAGTTTCTGTCTGCTCTCAACTTAATTCAGCAGTGGCTGAATGGTGTGATGTATTAAAAATCTCTTGAATAGCAACAACAAAAATAACTCAAAAAGCTTTCTTTCATATTCACTAAATACATGTTTGTTTTGAGGGACATTTAGGGGCTCAAGGAAGAGGAGGAGACTTTTTAGTGTGTGGCAGGTCGATCAATTTTTGACCAAGGTCAGAGCAGGTGCTGAATAAATTTTACTTCAGCTGAGAAAAAAAAAAAAACAAGTTGCCGTGGGCCCTCTCTGGATGTCAATACCCCATCTCACCCTCCTCTCATTCTCTGTAATCTCTCTACTGTAGACTAACAATGGCATTAATATCTTTTAATTAAATTTCCATACATTGCTTAAAAAGCACCTTTGTAGAAAGTGGTTACTAGATTTCTTTATAATTAGAAAGTAATGTATAGTCTCTATTGATGATCTTTCAAACTGTTTACTGATACAGTTCAATGTAAATTAGATGCAGTAAAACAGGTTTTTGCAGTGACTGAGTAGCTTACCCTTTGAGCTGTTCGTTGAGACTGCTAACCAGTAGCTGATGCTTCTCTGCATCTCTGCTCTGTTGACTTCTGACACTGGCGAGTTGGCTCTGAAGTTTCTCTGTCTCATTCTGCAGTGGCACAAAAACAAAGATCAATATGCAAAGATTAAATTCTTACAGCAGTGGATAAAGACATTTTCACTGTACACAGACGTGGATGACAGCAGACCCGCTGGAGAAGAGCATCAAGGGAGATTTGTACTTAATTTTCACTGCTTCTGTTATCATAGTCACTATCAAAATCATTGATACTATTAGATATTTATTTTGCCCATTTGTGTGGGAAAAATGAAACACAGATATTCACCATATTTGACAGTTATTAAGTTAAGCATTAAAGTGCAGTTAATAACACCCAGTGAGTCTGCAACAGAATGTTACACTTGCTTAAAATATTGCTTGACAAAAGTGTCCAAGATTAAACAAGCACACCACACCATTAGCCGTCACCGCCAGAGGTGCTCTCTAGCGCACACATACACGGGAGACCCAACACACCTGAGAGACCCAATATGGCTGCTCATCTTCATCTACATCAAACGTCACCTGTGTTAGAAGGGTTTGTTACAAAATCCTAGTCCTCGGGGGAAAACATGCAATTCACTCAGCGTTTATTCAGTTACTCATGAGTAGGTAAGTTACATCTTCACAGTGCGGGTGTATGACAATATTTAGCACAAGTACTGGTTTGACTTAACCCTGGGGCTATGAAATGTTGTTGGGTGAGTTTGTGTACGGTGAGGCTACCTGTAATGCCTCGATGCGTGCCTGCAGCTGCAGTCGATCCTCCAGATCTTGACAGCGCTCCTCCAGACTCAGTATCTGCTCCTGCAGCTGGTTCCTTTCCAGCTCCAGCTCCTCAACAACAGACCGCAAACCATCTGGAATCACCAGGAAAGAGAAGAAGTGAGAACAGGTATTGGGGACATCATGTGACACAAACTAAGGCCACTGAGGGGTACATTGTAGATTGCCACTGCTCTACTTTCATCAGTGGAGCAACAAAGTCATGTAACACCATCACTCTGCTGCTCTGAGTTTTCACTGTTTTCATTCTAATCGCTTCTTCCTTGTCATTTTTTCAGGTGCTGTCAAATTACCATTAACACAACACTTCCTGCAAATAGATTTCAGATTTAAAGCCTCTAAGTAGCTCAGAGAGAATAACTATTTGAGAATTACTGTACTGTAGGGCTGCCACTCTTTGATTCAAAAGCTGAACTACTGTTCAAAGACAGGAGAAATTAAATACTGTATTAGATTTGCCATGATCTGTCTGAATTAGTAGACAGTGTAACTGCAACAGGCTGTGCCTTATTCCCCAGTGTCATGTCGTGTTGCTGTCTCAGTAAACTAGATTACAGTTGGTTGTCATGTTGAGCTAAGTCACACTACGGAGATAATCGGGACACCAAACTATCAGAGATGTAATGAGTGGAAATATTTGGATAATTATAATAATTGGATTCAACATCACAGATGGAAAAATTGTGGATAACGATAAAACAGTTTTGCGGAATTTAAAAATGCAACTGCCACACAGTAACCACGACATGACAGCAAATCTAAGCTTATCTGTTAGCAAATTAACAAACAACAATTCTACAACATAGCTTATGATAAAGCTATGAGTGTTACAGTTGCATTAATTCAAACAAATGATGCTGGAACCTGATATTTTTAAAGTGACAGCCCTACTGTACGAGTACAAGTGGGAAAAAAAATAGGTAAAAATCTGTAGGATATGTGAATCTGCATGGGCTGATTAAATATATACTTCTATATACATACTGGATATTGTCAGATAATTAATTAATAAACAGGCAGGGAAATGCATCTCTACATGTGTTGTTGCCACAAACAGCCAAAAATCACATCAGTCAGTTTTATATTTAAA
This sequence comes from Lates japonicus, assembly GCA_033238685.1. Lineage (NCBI taxonomy): Eukaryota > Metazoa > Chordata > Actinopteri > Centropomidae > Lates > Lates japonicus. Next base: position 4,931,996 of record BRZM01000022.1, on the reverse strand, counting down.
ACATAACTCCCCCAAATACAATTTCCACACTGTGTGTAATTTTTTTGTTTGTTTGTTTTGTTTTTTTATTATTGTTATTTAATTTCTTAGATGTTTATGGATGTATTTTTTGGCTTCATGACAAACAGCAGCTTAAATTACCAAAAAGAGGATGAGAGGAAATGAAGAAAAATGAGCAGATCATGCAAACAATGAAAAAAACAAAACTTACCACAGATGGGGGAGTTTCCTGCCACCTACATTTATATGCTTTCACAAGAGTTCAGAGCATTCAGTGGACTAATCCCAACAAACACCAGCCAGCTCAACCAGCATGCACGTGTCAAAAGAAAATACTGTAAACTGATGACAATGCAAACCAATGAATGAATGTCGAACTCTTGAGATTCAGTCAATTATCCCAGAGTTATAAATAAGGAATGAGCTTAGCTTGCTACAGTGTGACCCAAACTCCACAAGCAGGAAAGAGGTCAAGCTGAACCAAGCTAATCCATATAATATATAAACACAATAACCCAGTATACATAACTCAGGCCTTACATTCACAATATTGGCAGGTTAGGTGAAAAAAAGTCTCTTCTTTTTTTTTCCAGCCGTGTTCTTTCTGCTTGGTTTGGGTGGAGGAATGAAACCGCGCAGTGATGGATCATCAGCAGTTAAAGGAGTTTGATCGAGCTGCACTGTTGGTTTTGTGGGTTTTATGTCTTGAGTGTGGACTCGGGCTCAGCTTTATGTAGAGCAGCAGAAGATTCAGTTGCCCGTCTGAACTAAAAGGCTCGAGCTGCTGAATCAAGAATCAACAACATCCACCCTCCTTCTTAACCACTTGATCTCTGGAAAACATCCAGAGGTCAAGGTGAAATGTGAAAAGACAACTTCAGAGCTCAAAAAATAAATGAACATGGAGCAGAAACATGCAGGATATAAATGACTGAATAAAAAACCTTTGTCTGCTCCTGAGAGTATGTTATTTGCATATTTTTGTGAAGAACTGAGGCCTTAATTAAGAGACTGACGTCACGTTTCTGTCTCAGTTCAGTTGTACATTTAATCCATCAGATGTTGGTCCTGGGTGATTTAACTGAAGATAACTGCAGGTTTACTCTGGGTCAAACGCTGGAAAAAAAAACATTTCTATCTGCCAGACAAGAATCTGAATATTTGAATATTCTGCAAAACCTTGGATAACATTCAGAGCGAGGGATAAATTTGAAATAACCATCGTACCTCAGAAAGTCAGGAGCCTTAGAGATCATGTTCTCGAAGTCAGCGAAGGAGAGTTTGTTGTCTCCGTCGAGGTCTGCCTCCTCGATGGCTTTATCACAGACCAGCGTGACCTCCTCTGGAGTCAGCTCTCCTTTGGTCAGCTTGTTCAGAGTCTTCTCCATGTCCTCCTTACAGATGAAGTTGTCCCTGTTAAAGTCTGGACCAGAACCAGAACATCACCTGCTGAGGAACCTTTCACAGTAACGTGACAGAGAGGAACAGAGTCAGACGACACAACAAACATGTTACCATAGATCTTGAAGGCGTAGATGGTCTTGAGCTCTCTGGGTGAAGTCTCACAGAGAGCAGAAAACATGTCGACAAAGTCGTTGAAGCTCAGGTTCCCTTGTCCGTCCTCTGAGAATGTCTCCACGATTCTATTTCTGAACGGGTTCTCCTGTCGGGACAAATGTACAAAACAACTCTCTGAGCTAACGCAGGACACAGGTTATCACCAGGTGGAGATGAGGACTGATTATTGGCTCTCTACCTTCAGCTCAGGCATGGTGATGATGAGCGTCAGAGGGACTTTGATGTCGGGGTTGTTGGTGTAGTCCAGCGGCACTAAATGTGGAGCCAGCTCACGATATCTGCCATGCAACCTGCAACACAGCAGAAGACAGTGATCAGGATTAACATAGGACAGAAAAAACAGCAGCATGTCTGTTGGTTCAAACTGAAATATCTCAGCTATTACTGGTTCTTACTTGGTTCAGATGTTCGTGACTGGGTTGAGTTTTTTCCCCTCTGCTGCTCTTTGTCATCTCAGCATGAAATTTGACTTTGTGAACATTATATAAAATATATATTTCTGCTGATCATGTGATGTGGAACACATCAACACCAACATACAGGTCTATTTAGGAACCAGCATGATGACAGAAAAAATTAAAACCATCGGGAGAGAGACCCTGCAAAGGCTTATTAATGGTCTGTTGTAATGTAGCTACAGGTTGGTACTGTTGTTCCCTTTGATATCTGTTTCCATTCAGTCAAACTGTCCCCTCAAAAGAAGCCAATCAGATGTGATCAGCTTCTGTTTGCAGTGTATCCATAGATGTACAAAGAACTATCACTGGATTACTGTGATACTGAAGAAAACCTAAAAACATTCTGAATTGACTTCTGCAGCCTCTTTTTTCTCTGATTTGTAAGTGGATTTCTGGAGGTTTATTCTGGATGAACATCAGAGATAATGACATCCTCAGGAAGTGAAAGTCACGCAGAATCATATCAACATCTGTTTCATGTCTGTGTGTTGACTCTGAGAAGGAGGATGGGGGTCCTGTCTTCGTGAGGTTGTGAATGAAGTGTGTTTCCTTTAAATTGTCCACCAAAGTTTAGGTGTATTCAGTTGCACAGATAGCAGGCTTCTGCCTCACTGTGTAATCATCTTAATTGATTACCTAATCAATAAATGATTGTACACTGAAACATTTGGTCTGATAAATGAAGAGAGAATTACCTGAAGCAGCAGCTCTCACAGCCAGTGTTCATTATAAAACCATGGGCGTTAATAACAGTCATAAATCCGACCCAGTCGCAGCAGAGCGGCAGAAATAACCCTGACCTACTGTATGCTTCAACTAAACAAACGACCACAGGAACAAATACCCAGCAGCCCAACAGGGTTTTAATTGTAACCGCAGAGATTTCAGCCTGTAAATCATCCTGCAGGGACGCTGATGGACTTTAGTGCTCAGACTCAGCAGGTCTGGACCAAAACCAGGGGACAGAGACAGGAGAGGAGGCTGAAATCAGGAATCACTGATTATTGATTCAAATCACTTCGTTCAGTTCAAACACGTGTTGTCACTGAATCTGTAGTTTGTTCACTTTTTTCCTAAGTTCACATGGTTGCATTGTGTTCAAATGCACTTTAGCATTTATATCTGTAAGTGAACGCATCACCGCTCACCCAGACCTTCATCTCTGATTCAGACTGTCCTCAGGTCTGTAGCATGTTCTCTGTTGTCTGTTTGAAGGCCAACCTGTTAACTTTAGTCCAGAAGTAACCTGGTGTTGTAGACCAAGTACACACCCCCATGGCAACAGGAGCCTCCCCCAGCAGGACAGTGCTCCCACCACACCACAAAAACTGCTCAGAAATGTCTCAAGGAACGCGACAAAGAGCCCAAGGTGTTGACCTGGCCTCCAAACTCCCCAGATCCCAAACTGATCCAGCATCTGTGGGTCCTGCCTAATATTGTGTAGGTCCACCTCGTGCCACCAGAACAGCTCTGATCCGTCAGGGCATGGACACGGGACCTCTGAGTGGTGTCTTGTGCTGTTTGGATCCTTTTGGTCCTCTGGGTTGCGGGGCGGGGCCTCCATGCATCTGGATTGTCACAGATCACCCCACAGATGCTGGATCAGATTGGGACCTGATCAGTGTGCGACTGCACCCCTCCACTAACATGAGATGTAGTGAACTCCAACCAGTCGACTCTGTGATGTGTGAATTTTGATAACTCACCGCAGGATTTCTTTCCGGGTGAAGAAGGTGCAGTCCTGTAAACAAACAAACAAACAAACAGATAAACATGATGATGATAATGATGATGATGATGATGGAGCTGGGTGTTGACTGAGTGAGTCAGAGCTGCTGATCCTCAGGGAGGATCTGCTTTCACACCATCAGTCAGCAAGACAGCAGCAGCATCACATCCAGCAGCAGGATGCAGAGAGAGGCTGGGGCTCAGCCAATCAGCAACAGGAGAAACATCCTGTCCTGTCTATTCTATTCTGTTCTGTTCTATTCTATTCTATTCTGACCAGAGAAAGAAAAGCAGGTTATCTTAGTAAATGTGATGTTTCTGTTCATCCCTGAGAAAATCCCAGCACAATCTGATGACTGTGATTGTGTTTGCGGGATAAACCCGTGTCCGCGCGGTGTAAACGCCGGACACGGTGCAGCTTGTCACCTGATACGCCTCCAGCTGCTCATCGGTGAAGGTTGTCTGCTTGTTGCCCATCCTGCTCGGCCGATTCTCCCATCACACAGCTGCATCACACTGGAGGTTACTGCTGATTTCAGATCGGCTTTAAATCCACTCAGGCCGACATGTTCCGGTCCAGCAGCTGGTCCTCACACATCCGAGCCGAGGCATCCACGCTCCAGATCCCGGAGTTTGATTCTCCTCCCAGTCGCCGCGGAGCTCTGAGCTGCAGAGGAGAAGGTGATTTTGACGCCTCAGCGGTGAAGAGGCGGTGCGGGGTAGCAGCCTGCTGCCTTCAGGTGCTGCTCGTATAACACAGCTTTAATTGCGGGAAGTTACATTTAAGTGTCTCTGATTGGAAACAGGATAAAGAGGCAAAGTTACAGAACACCGAAGATCATCTGGCAGCAGCAAGCTGTGCCCTGAAGTCCACCTGTGCCAAACTGTAAAATAAAAAGATACAGTAACGTTGATAATCATGAAGCTAAATACATAATACTATCAGAAAATAGTTTTTAATACTTCAGTAAATGATTTCACAGAAGTTGTTTAGTTTATTGGCTAAAATATCATAGTACAAACTTCAAAATAACTCAAAGATCAAATACAAACATGACAACGTGTCATAAAACTCTAAAACCAAGTTAAAACACACATCTTCAGTAGAAACGTACATTTTTATTCGTGTGCTGGTGTCGCTGAAGGTTCTCATTTTCCTGATCGCTCCTGAAGGCAGCAGGAGTTTGAGGAGCCACGAGTCATTTCTTTATCTAAACGTTTGGTTCTATTTTCTGTGCATTTAACCTCCTACACAGTTATTGACATCAAAATACTGTTTCAGTGAGTATCTACACTATCAAGATCTCAGCACAGAGTGGCTTTATTTTATTTATTTAATCATTATCATTCATTTGTTTGTACCACAATTAAGTTTTGGTTTTCATCAAGTAACCTTTCGATTTATTCATTTATCACTCAAATGTTAATATCATAAACTTTGAAACAAGGAACCATCTATAAAGAAAACAACAAAAACAAAATGTAACTTTTTACTGTAGGCTACCATATCTAGTTTCTCGTTAATTTACAGGTTTACAGAAAATCCAAAAAAAAAAAAAAAAAAAAAAAACGTCGTTTAAAAACGTTTTCTGATTTTGTAGAAAATAAATTATGCATTGAGAAAATAAGTGACATAAATCCGTTAACACAGCTTTCCGTGATATTTTCATGTACTTTTAATGGGGTACATTTTTCTTTTTTTCTTTTTTTTTTTTTACAGAAGTAAAATCTTCAAAAATCTTCAAATCTGGCAACCCGGATTATCTACGCCGCCCTGACGTCACCCTGCTGTCGATTAAGACCCCACTTCCTCTTTCCACCAAAGATCGTCTCTTTATTAGTGATGAATTACTACATTATTTAAATTAACCTCAAACAGACATCTTAATGTAAAATATACATTTCCACATAAACGGGATCTAATAAAGATTTCAGAATATGGAGAGGATCTGCTTTAAACTTCTTTGACAACTATTCTTAAAATAATAAATATTTCAACAACTCAACCAACTGTAACAATAAGTTAATATTTATATATTAATACACCAGTGGTAATGTAATTATTTATTAGATAACACGTACAGGAGACATTTCTCTGCGCTGAATACTCCTCATGTTTTAAGTACCTTTTCCTGATGACACTGACATCTGACATCGTCTGTCTGTCTGAGTTGGAGAATTCTCTCAGAGTGAGTGCTCATGTCACATAGGATCTTTGTCTCGGAGTCCAGAATGGCAGGCAACGCGTGGAGGTCAATGGTGAGAAAAAGATGCTATATGAACGGATTAAAACCACTAATTTAGTATTTCATAGTTATGAGCTAGTTGTGTGTGTGAGCCGAAGTGTTGGTGTTACTGTAGTGTTGTGTAGTTTCTTTGAATGTGTTTTATTCACTGCCGTTAGGCGGTTAGCGGATTAGCATGTTAGCTGCTCGTGTGTGTCCTTCAGCGTGATGACAGTCTGTGTGGACAGCAGTGATAACTAACTACCTGAGGCAGCTCTCCGGCTTTTTAGTCACGACTTTGCCCATATGTTTGTTCTCACTATCATGATACCGTCTACGGCGACAGTAAACCGGCAGTGGAGGCTCTCGGTTCTGGATAGGCTGCTGGAGTAGACCACAATCACTTTAAGGTTTCTTTGCATTTGGGCTATATTCATACCCCACAGATAACAACTGATTAACACCGAACCTAGCCGAGTGCCCTCGGGTGGGTTCGGCTTACATGAAGTTTACCATACAATTAGTAACCACAATCAAAATGTAGTTGAATTGGGCGGAGACTTCATAAGATCACATTTCACAATAGTTCAGTTACACAAAACCAGGAAAATAACCTAACAAACAACATGAACAGCATGTAAAATGCATACGATTTATCATTTTAAACTTTAAATAAGATTTCAGGTCAATGCTCCCGTTCAAAGCAAAGAAAAAATACACGTGAAAAAGTCAACGGTGACGTTCCTGCCCTGAAACTGCGTCTTGGTTTCTTTGGATGTTTTACAGACTCCAGAGCTATTTTTAAAAGAACTTGTCCACCAACAGTAAAGAACAGTAGCACACACACGTTAAATGAATACACCAATAAAACTGTTGTATTTTCGCTTCAGACATGAAAAAATGTTTAAGTTTAAGCTTTTGGCCATGTTTACTGAGGAATGGTTCAGTTAAACATCAGTTTCTCTGCTGTTCATAATCACTGGTGTAAGGACTCTTAGGTTTGATTTGTAGGAAACAGCTTAGACATTAGCGCTAGGTGCAGGTCAGCATTGAGTGTGTGCATTGACATGACCTTCATGTTGTCTCCTCCAGCTGTCCCAGGTGGTGGGTGGGGCGGTGAGGAGACCCGCTCTGTCTTCAGCTTCCTTTTCCAGAGGGGTGAGTAGTTCAGGGTTCCTCAACCTGACACCAACACCCACTGCAACACTTTCACATGCACACTTTAAACTCTGCACAGCCGGGTGACATTACTTTACTGTTCACATGAGGTGACAGATGAAACTCCTGCAGTCCATCCACTGGGTGGATTTCCTCGGATTGTTTCTGTAATGGTGTTCGTTGTTGATGTTGTCATTTTACAGAAAAAACACTTAGTTCTGAAACAATATTGATTAGTCAGTGGATGTAAAATCTGTTGGTGTTATTAGATGTTTAGAGGTTTTTGCAGGTTGGAGCCTTTTTCATGTTGCAGATTTAATTCGTTGAGCTTGAACAGGAGACAAAGTTCTGAGACTTCAGTGTTTTCTTTTCCTGCTGGACTCTTCATGTCTGTTCACATGGCCTTACATTACAACTTTCAAAGTTGTAAACAGATGTCCACATTTATTCATTCATTTCTGATGTTTCAGCATCAGCTTGTGATCAAACATTTCCAGAGCTTTGATGTTTATCATTACAATGATCCAGGTTATTTTTGATAACACAAACAATGACTGATCTGTTTGTCTGGAAACTAATTTATAAATCTAGAAAAAAAAATACAACCTTTCACCTAACTAAGCAACAGGTAATGAATGTTAGAGCTGCAGTGATTAGTTGATTAATCAATCAGTCAATCAAAACTAAGGTTACTATTTTGATAAATAATTGAGTAATTTTTCAGTCAGTGATTGTGGACTGTGTGAAACTAAAATCAGGTGAGTCTCCACTGTGAAGAAATACTGTATTAACCCATATTTTAAACAGTTTTATCAGATAATTTATTCTATTCTTTCATTTACTTATAAACAGAAAGTATCTCACAGACACACTGAGCAATCAGTGTCACTATTAAAATATTTACACTTGCTTTTATTCTTAAGCTTCAGTGCAGCAGGAGACCTTGAAGTAAGAACTAAATCTGTGCAGTAAGACATAGTGCAAGGAGATCAGTTTAAGAAGTGTTAGTTGGGCATGTTAGGGGTTAGAGGTGTTAGGAGAGGATGTGCTGTCTGAAGAGATGACCTTTTCATTCATTTATTGCTTTATTTACCCTGTAATACATTGAGGGCAGCTATTGTTTATACATATATATAGCAGGCATATATATATATATATATATATATATACATGTATATATAATAAGAGACTCGTAACAAACAGGACTCAAATAAAAATCAGTTAAACAGTGACAAGATTAGTTACAACAGCTATAAGTTGAGACAGGGAGGTTTTGCGGATCGTGGTTTTACCTGTCAAGTTATTAGGGATTGATTTTTTACTGTGTGTTGAAGATTATTCCAAGATTTTGGGATATTTAAAATAAAATGTATGGACTTTTCTAATTTGCTTGAAATTAGACTTGTTACAAACCAGCCACTTGAAGCGAAGATAGATAGGGATGTGCCTGCTTTGATATATAGGGGAAGATGGCAGTTGATGCCAGTGATTCACCCTCTGTCTGATTATAAACCTGGAGCAGATATTTGGTAAAGTCCCAAGGTGACATGCAGCAGGTGCTTGGGGTCTGCACACCATCACTTAATACCTTTCTACCTCTCTTAAAGTTATGGTCACACGAAGGTCAGTGAGTCTGCTGTGGGCACCTGTGTTGCACACACAACAGGTAAGTTTGTGTAATCCGGCCTCCCAGTGAAGCTGACTTGTGTGTCTGTTCTCAGATGCAGACAGTCACACCTGATCCTGGTGATGGATCGGACCAGATCTCTGCTGCTGTCATGAAGATCTTTTGAGGCTGCAAAAGGAGTGTGATCAGAGGATTTGATGGAGGAGGATGTTTCTCCTGTAGAAATACCCAGGTAGAGAATAAGTTGCTTTTAAATTAGGTTCTGTGGCCCCATCAGATGGGAGAGAGGAATGTGACAGCGATAAAGTGATCTGGGCGATGTGGATGATCCCTCCTGATGCTAAAGAGTCCATGGACAGGAGCAAGATCGGACCGAAAGGTGAGTGGACGCCAGTGTCAGACTCTGTGTAGTTTTCTGTTCACCCTCATCAGCAGAAACTCTGGTGTCCTGCAGGACCCCTGAAGACACCCATCGCTGCAGGTCACCCTCCATGAACCTGCTGCTCAGGGAAGACCTTGACCTCTATGCCAACGTGCGCCTCAAGGCCTCCATTGAGGGCTGGCAAGACCCCTCGTGACACTGACGCCAACTCAGGACAATCCGGGAGAGAACACAGAGGGCTAGGCACAGCGCATCGAACATGTGGTGAGTGGAGAGTGACGCAGGGCTGTATGATGAGAGGTCAGGACGATTTAAACAAAAATCAGACAAGAGAAGGCAACAGTTGGGGGCACAATTACTCAAAGTAAACCAAATATGTTGGTTATTATGTTATTATTAATACATTCAGTACCCTGCAGTTTATTAGTTCAGCTGGGAAAACTAAACTTTCCAAAACTACTAAAACAAAAAGAATGGCTGTGATGAAACACTGAGGCCCTGTAAATGGAGTGTGTTGAAGTTGTGTGAGCTGTAGCGATGATGGTGTACCTGCCCTCTCACCTGTGTGTTCCTGTAGGTCAGCTGTTGCTGCAGACAGGACACTCTGCTTCTGTTCGTCTACAGGGTAAGAAGGAGGAAGCAGCTTAGCCATACAAATTGTCCACTGAAGCCTTGAACCCCACTGCTCACCGGGAAGCAGTCCTGGTGTGGGACTAGTCTGTGTCCCAGGTTCACTGTCAGCTCAGATCTGAGGGTTTTAACTACAGGAATATTTTAGGGCTGCTGAGTCCAGATTAAGGAACAGTAAAACTTTGGCTGGAGAGCTGCACAGGTTTTAGCCTAGCTTAGCACAAAGACTGAATCGGAGGGAAACTGTTAGCCGGGTTCATCCATAGAGAGTAGTCTAACATGTTTAGTAAATGAAATACACAAAGCCTCAGCAGAGATCTTTCAGCTGGCAGTCGACGACCCAGTGTGTGTGTGTGCACAATCCCTCTCACACTGATCCATAATGAGCTTCAGTCCATTTTTCCTTCTGTTTGGTTTGTTGTGTGTATTTCCTACCTTCTTTTCACTGATCACCACCTCAGTCATGGAAAAATTCATAACATTGACCTCCTGAAAACAAGTAGCCCTCACTCACACGTTTTTTTCATTTTTCTCCCACCCAGAGTGAAAGAGAAAACATTTGACATCAGATTCCTGAAACTCACCAAAGTTGAGACATTAACATGGCAGTAAACATGGTGCTGACAGCCCCTCCTCACATATCATTATTGAAACTGTTATTGCCCACAGTGAGAATAATGTAGAATTAACCAGGTTACTGATGCTTCACCAAACATTATACTCACTGTCGCCTGGTGCTGCTCATATGGTGGAATTGTTGGGGCTCTTTGTAAGTATAATAATATAAAGAAAGGGCCAGTCTAGACCTGCGCTATATATGAACTCAGAGCTGGACACAGGTAATGTTATATGTGCAGGTGTGTCCTCGGCTCCCCCAAACAAAGATCTAGAGCAGCCAGACGATGTCTGTGTCTGCTCTTGAGAACCTCACCTGTGAGCTTCAGTGTTCTAGTACTTTCTGTCAAATCCTGTAAGTATCCAGGTTTAGTGAGTTTAACCCCAAGAACCAAGAAACAGTTTGAAGATTCTGAGGTTCAGTAAAATCTCCCCAGAGACTGACCCACCGCCCACAGCATTCATGACTGAGTCTCTCCTGTGTGGGAACCTGATCTCGGTCTGTGATCTGAGTTGATTCGAGTTGTTTCCTTCGTCATGTTCCTTGCTCCCTGTCTCCTCCCTCACAGATCGCGGGATCATGCTATTCAGAGCATTAAACTGATCACAGAAGAAGTCAGTGCAGACGACGCTGAGCACGCCGAGTACGCCCAGAAAACAACTAAAGAAATCCAGTGTGACAGCCGTCCACAAAGCCAACATCATGGGTACCACAGCAGAGTTTTGCATATTGTCTTGAATATTCTAATTCAACTTAAATTTACAAAACACAAAGACATCTTTTTTAAATACTTCCAATCTAATATTTGATATATTAGAAGTATTTTGAAAACTGTCGTTGTTTTATATTTTCTAATTGATCATTTTTGATTGAATTTTCTCAGTATTTTTTAAGATATTTATGATTATATTCATCCAGTCAGACATTCACACAAAATCACATCTTCCATCCTATAAAAGTAGGTAGTATGTATAGCAGGCATGACACACACAGGCAGAAAACATAAAGTAACCCTGTACCAGGTGTACACAGGATGTCTGAACACAAAAAGAATAGAATAAATGAATAGAGTATAAAAGGTTATAAAGGTTCACACATGAAGGAGCATGTTTAGAAACAACATGTCAGACAGGACATAAACCAAATCAGTTATACATGATGGTAATTTTTTCACACTGTCCACCATGTAGACGCTTCTCTTGCTTCTCTCCAACATGAGTTTTGTAAAAACACTGTAAAGATGTGCTCATGGACCTGTTGTTGATCATGTGGCTCAGTAGCAAACTCTACTGTTTGTTCTGAGGCAGGTTTGTTCAAGACAACTTGTGCTTAAGTATTATGATTTGAAATATTTTTCTTTGCTTCTCTCTCTCTCCGGCTCCTCGCTGTTGTCTGTCTGTCTCTCTCTCTCTTTGTCTCTGTCTGTCTTTCTTTCTGTCTCTCTCCCGTCTGTTTCTGTCTCTCTGTCTATCGTCGTCGTCCATCCATCCAGGCACGTCAGACTATTCAAGTTTCTGGAGAAAATGTCGTGAAGTGGCAGAAACCACACAAAGACATCAAGTTCACTGAGATGTACCTGGACTGTTTGCCCCTAATGTAAGTTCAGAGGATGAAATATCTGCAGGAATAAATGTCACCAACCAGACTTAATCAGTGTCTTTTAGAAGCTGGACCACAAAGGTTTTTCATTTCTGATGTGTTTTTTCAGATGGTTCAGGATCCAGTTGATCGCCCTGGTCATGCCCAAATCCTGTATGGAGACATTCTGAGGTTAGCTACCCCGTGACAAAATGGCAGACAGTGGCTCCTGAGGCCGCCAGAGGGAGTGACTTGTTGACTCTCAATGGAGGATGATGGGTTGTACCAGCCATCTGTGTCGGTCTGATCGGTGACTCGGAGTCACCCCCAGTGGGAACATCGGACAAATGGAGTTGCCATATTTGAATCGGTTTGTTTTTTCTTTTCTCTTCTCACTCCTTATAAAAGTAGATAACGTTAAGTTGCAGCAGCATCTCAGATTTTGTTCAAACCTTTGTCTCTCTCTCACACATAATGAGTCCTAAACTAAGACCCGTGAAGGTTGACAAACATGATCTCAGTTTGACTGAACCATTAGAAGTTTGTAATACAGCCAATTAATTTTCTATTAGGCCCTAGATTTGAAAACAGTGAAATCTCTTAAACCAGATATGTTAAAGCATAATATAAACCCATATTTTGCAGTCTGCATGATATCACACAATATGTAACACAATTACAATCTCTTACTTTATGCCTAATATTTGAGGTCTCTAGTATGAACATGTGAATATATGTTAATAGCTTAATGTTTGCTCATTTAGTCCTTCCATAGTGAGTCCCTTGAGTAGTTGAATACAATGTTAAAGTGTTGTTTTATATGTAAGCTCATTCTGCCACTCAGGATGCAGTAAAAATTATGTAATAATGTAATTATAATGAGAAACTGTCTCAGTATAATGACATAAAAGTAATGAAAACACCAACCAGATTTGGGTAAACCAGGTTTGTCAGACCTCCACTGACAGAGAATGATCCTAAAAGTGCCAATAAATCATAAAAGCCAGTGAAAGTTCAGCTTCTGTTGGGTGTATACTGGCAGTGGCAGAGTCCTAAGTTCTGATGAATCTTCCAGTCCAACCACTTGTTTCCAAAAGGAGAAACCATTATACCAGTCACAGCCAAATGAAGGAAGTTGCTTCCATCTGCAGATATAACAGCCTCAGTCGTTCACACAGACCAGAGAAACACTGAGACTGCATGAACTGTCAAAATCTTAGTGCTAGTGTTTGTCGTGCAGGTGCATGGCACCGCCCCTGGACATTGCTGGCATGGATCTGGCGATCCCACCCTCCTGCTGCTCAGCTACCGGCCACAGACAAAGCTGGCGCACACATGGGTCTGTACCCACTCATGGCAACAAGATCCAGGTGTCTGTTTCTGGACACCATCGCAGGCGCAGACGGAAACCATACCTACCTCTACTGCCACCCAGCCGGTGCGTACTGCAGAGAACGCAGACAATTCAATGTTGTTGGCCAAAGCCTCCAGCTCACGTGTTTGTGTCCCAGGTGCTGACAAAGGACCTGGGAGGAAACTCCAAGTGTTCAGAGTTTACAGATGAGATTTGCCGTCACGTCAAGGATCTGGAATGAGGCTGCGGTGACGGAGCTGCTGTGGGAGCCCGAGTCTCCACCAATCTGAACCACTTCCATCACAGTCCCCTCGCCTACTCCCCGCACCCCTGTCTCTCCCCGCTGACTGGTTGTATCTCTCTGGAGCTGCAGGGTGACGGTCTGCTGGGAGCTGCAGTTTAGTTTTTTATTTCACCTGTATTTACCTGTGTTTGAAGCTGTCTTTGCTGTAATGAGATGATGATGTGGAGGGGGCGGGGCCTTTGCAGCAGCTACCTGTGTAAGTCAGATGATGAAACATTCGTGAAACAGCGCTTACAACTTGACATGACCATAAAAATGAAATGATTAGGGAGTGTTTACTGAAACATCATTATATTAATAATAGTAATAGTCCACCTGTGTTGTCTGGACGTGTTCAGATATTTGCTATTTTTTAACGTGGTCCATTGTAAATCAACTTATTTATTGTTTCACTTCCTGTTACTGTCTCATGCTGCTCTCTTCAGTTTCACAGATGCAGAAATATAAGAAGGTTATATAAAGAGCATTAGAGCCAGACCCGCCCCTGCCTCTCTACTGTCTTAATACATTTCTATTAACAACACAGACACAAACATGCAGCTTCTCTGGCTTTATCTTATCAAGTGCTTTAATATAATATTCATCATCCATTAAAAAGGGCTTTTGAAAGATAAAACATGAGTTTCTTGATCTGTTGAATGATGTTTCCTTAACAGTGAAAATAAATTTATGAGTGTCAGATTGGAAGATTAAAAGAAACTGCTGATATGCTATTATGTCATTCTACTTTTTAATATTTCAGGTTGATTTTCTTCCAGACATTACTTGGCAGACATTATTCAGGGTTGGAAAAAAATGCTAAAAACTATTTTTCTGGCTAAAGAAATTTATATTTTTACTTTATCTCAAACATCAGTTTGCTATGAACAGTTTTGACTATCAGTTAATTTTTGACCAAAGTGTGTAAAAAGAAAAACCTAAATCATCAGTACTCTCTTTAAATCAACATTAGTTCTCCTCTGTGCACCTGCACATAGCTAAAGGTTAATTGTTACTCAAAATGAATTTAAAGCCCACAGCTGGTCTTGATAAAGGTGACCAACCGAGGCAGACAGTTATTGTACACGACTTTATTCTCAGGCATTCATTTTCCTGGTTTGTTTGAATTGTTTCAGAATCGAACTTTTTGGTTTCATCCCCCTTTTTATAATCCTTTTATTTATTTATTTTAATGTTTATCTAGATTTATAGATTTTATTTGTTTAACTCCACCCGCCCTGTGAGTTGCCTCCATAGACCAGTACGACTGATTCCGATTTGGTTCCTTCTGAACTGGCAACCTCAATTAAAGACCCCACCACCGCCATATCACCCACCCCAGAAAACACACCCGGAGGTCGACGTCACAGGCTCATGCCCCTTTCTCTGGCCACACTCAAGTTTCCAGGAGAGACCGAATTACAGGGCTCACCTTTCAAAATAAAGCCCAATAAAAGTCAAGCTTTTTCCTCATCCGGTACTTCAGGCAGGAAGTCTGAAGGGCCCAGTGCAGCCCTGTTGTGAACATCTATGGGCGGGATGGAGGAGAAAAAAAACAAGAGAGTAGGATAACAAAATTCAAACGTTCTATAAAAGAAAAATGTACATGCGCTTTCTTTAGACTAGTAAAAGTATGCTTTTTATGTGTGTGGAGTTGCTGTCAATTGATTAAGCTGTGGTCAGGCCATTGTTTTTCAGAGGTACAAAGCCAACTTGATGTGAAAGCTTGAACAAGGTTGCATAATACAGACACTAGCTCTCTGAAGGTAATTATACTGATGAAATAGACCAAAATATAGCTGGTAAGTTCAGATTATCAAGGAAAGCCTTGATAGACTCTGTTTCGTATTTTTTTCTGAAATTCAACAAAGCTTTGGAAGTGTTAATTTTCAGGCGTTGGAACACACATTAAGTTGAAACATGATGAGTTATTACCAGCAATGATCGACAGGCGATTTTAAGTGAGGAGCACCGCATCTCCACTTAAATTTGGCCCTACTGTTTGTTTCAGTCTATTAATCTTAAAAAGTGACACAGAAGAAAGGGATTTCAGTGCATAAATGGTGGGACATTCCACCCCACTTAATAGCAATTAATTTTTCTGATACCCGCACAAGTTTGGCTAGTTTTAATTAGTTTGTTCTGAGGAATAGAGGAACTTCACCCCGATTTGAGAAAGCTGCCTGCCTGACTAAATACATTCTCATCAAAGGGACAAGAGGCTGTCCCACCTTTCTAAGATTCAGTGTGCGCTAATTTATTTACACTTTAAAATAACTCATTAGCATAAGTCCTGCACACAGTCCCGAGCCCAACACATTAAGACAATAGCTCATTTAAATCATGTCACAGTGAAGTTGCAGGTCCTCTCACCGTGGTTGAGCTGTAGCTTTGATCTATATATAGTAATGAGATAGGTGTGTTGTGAAAGTGCATTTTAAGGGTTGAATTTCACTGGGCCACCAATGTTATAATGTGGAGGAGTAAGTACTATAATACTTTAAAGTGCAGTCCCAATAGGCATACATGTGATAGGTGTATTTTCACCGCAGGGCTTAAACTGTTAATAAATAAAATTTTAATAATAACTAATTCTAACCACACTTTTCAGTGTGTAGTTAGGACCCGATACATGCTGGAACATAGTCATTTAAATGCGTTGCTGAAGCAACAATTAC